>CM067321.1:55397722-55711475 GCA_034231615.1 Meghimatium bilineatum | reverse complement strand
TTCATAAATTTCAAAGCTGGCTAAAATTTCTATAGCAAATGGATAACAAAGGCTTCGGTATCGTCAATCCATCAAATTGTGTTTTTCTAAACTCACCATTCAAGGAACGTAAACGTAAATTAATTAATATAAAACCAATTAATTTAAGAATTTAATGGTTAATATATTCCAGGGTAAATGCAAGAAGTCAAATTAAAATAATTTACTGACATTAAATGTAGGCCTATATTTTCAGAGATGATTCGTTCATCTCGACATATTTAGTGTCCAGAGCTGCCATTGACGGCATGGAGATGACAGGCATGCTTTACTCCATGGATATCGTCTTGGTCCTCGAATAGGAAAAGGAAGCTATGCTAAAGTGAAAGTGGCCGAGCGACTCTCTGACAACAAAATCATGGCAGTCAAGGTATGAACAGGCCTACTATATACAATGGGTTTTTGTAAAATTTATACTAGATAGTGAAGTTATTAACTTTTACTAATTGTTTCATTTTATATTATGTTAATAATTGTTATATTTAATTGTCTGAATCAGTGAGAAATTTAACAATACTAATGTAAATACAGATCACTACAGGCTGTAGGGTTACCATAATTGTCAGATAGAAAAAGAGGACGTTTCGACGTGCGCCTTTAAATCCAGTGCACCCTTATTGTAGGGTTACCATAATTGTCAGATGGAAAAAGAGGATGCGCAAAAATTGTATCAAATATAGCCAATATTAAGTGTTGCACAAATAAAATTAAAGTTAAACTACATAAAATATTGTTCTTATTTAATTATAAACTTGTATTAACTGAGTGTTAACTGAGTTTCAGCATTGTTTAAATCTTATTTTTTAAATTAAATTTAATTTTCAATTAAAAAATTAATAAATATCAATAACGAACTCACGTTACCGTCTGCTATGCGAAATGCGTTATGTTTACGAAACATTGAACATGGCTAACGGAACCAGAAGTTCTGATGGCTAATGTTAATATTGAGCTAAATATAGCTGGCGCGTGTGTTTATTTCACTATATATAATAGATTAAAGAAAAGTAAATAAGAAAGTATCGATCGGGGAAAGCGGACGGTCGGGGACAGAGAAAAACCCGGACAAAAGCCATTTTCCTGGAAAGCCGCCCGGACAGGGGCATAAAAAGAGGACGTGTCCGGGGAAACCCGGACGTATGGTAACCGGGCTACAGGTAAAAGAGTGCCTGAAGAAAGACACACTCAAACTAATCAATCTGATAAGATAAGGTTTATAAAGGTAGTGGGATAAATGTTCCAGTGTTGGGTAACAACCCTAAACAGGAAGCAGGTGGCTGGAGTAACACCGGGCAAATGTCAAGATAAACAAAAATAGGTAGATGTGTTACCAAAATAAAACAAAACACAACCTAACAACGAGATACAGGGACAGACGACGTTTCGACTATTAAGCCTTCATCAGGACAAACGAAAGACAACGGTACAACGAATCTTACATGGAAACAAACGTGGTTGATAGGGAGGAAAGAGGAGGAGAGATAGTGAATAGATAGTGGAGGAAGTAAATAAGGAGCGGCATATTGGGGAGGAAGAGAGTATGGGGAGAAGAAGTGAGGAGAGAAAGTGCACGGAAGGAGGTGAGGAGCGAAAATGGATAAGGTGTGGTAGTAAGTAAAATAGATAAGGTTAAGTTAAGATACTTACCTCAAAAGTGGCAACACGCAATGAGTATAACGAATAGATAGCAGAGGAAGCAGAGATGGAGCAGCCTAGCAGGGAGGAAGAGGGTATGGGAAGAAGTGAGGAGGGGAAAGAACACAGAAGGAGATGAGGAGTGAAAATAGTTACGGTGTAATAGCAAGTAAACTAAGATAAATGAGGATAAATTCAGATACTTACCTGAAATGGCAACAGGCAATGAGTATTAGCATACAGTCGTCATGGAAACGCAAAAGAGGATGGTAGGAGAGATCAGATGAGGGAGAGAGAGAGATGGAGATGAAGAATAAAGAAGAGAAAAAAGGGAGAAAAGAAAGAAACGACCGAGCAGATATAGGCAGTGGAGGGAGACTATAAGTAGGAGTAGATAATGGTGGGAAGAAAATACAGTGATAATACAATGATGTATGTAAGTGAGAGTAAAATATAAAATATAGGTGATAATATATAAAAAAGAACTTATCTGATACGTGGAGAACTGGCTAGCTTGAAACCAACAGTCACACTGGTGGGTCAGGGTCAATGGACAATGAAAGCTAGTGAGGCAACTAGCGTCAATAAAATACCAACATGCCAGATTGTCACACCACAGGAAGCAAGAGGACTACAGAAATGGCCGCAGGGAAGATTGAGCGATAAGTATAACGGTCCAGTATTATGACGAGAGACCGACTGAAATAATAGGCAGGGCCGTAGAGAGAAACCCGAGGCGGGTAAAAGTTAAAACCGTGACTCCTACAAATAGTCATAGAGACAGATAAAAAAAGGATGAGAGGAATGCAGAGAAGAACAAGAAAAGAGAGAAGAAGAAGAGAAAAAAAGAAGAAAAGAGAAAAAAAAATAGAAAAAAAAAGAAAAAAAAAAGAAGAAAACGGTGGATAGACGTGGGCCCCGAGCCGGAAATACGCCACGCAAGGACGGGATGTGGAAGTAGGAAGGAGCCTACCAGACACAGCAAGGTAGGGTGGGGGACTAACACGGGGAGGCGCGTCGTGCGAAGGTATCGGGCTGATAAAGAAAGAAGGTGCAGAAGAGAAGGGTACCAGAGTAGGAGAGAAAAGGGGAAAGGAGGCAATGTCAGATGGAGGCAGACCCAGAGCTACAGCCAAAGCATGTGAGGTGGTGGGGGGTCGTATGTGACCAAGTAAGGGTCATCAGTCCATAATGTCGTTGTAATTGGAGGTCGGTGTAACAGAGGTTCCGATAAAATAAATATTACGGAAGATGGACCAAGGTCACAACCGCAACGACAAGTACCTTTTAGGCCCCGTGTTCGGAAGTGAGACCCGTCGCATCAACCGAAGATGATAAGAGGATGGACTAGCCGCACGTCACAATCCCTATGTGGGTATTGCCCGCACTGTACACTAGCCCATCTATGGGAACAACGATCAACGGACAGAACCTCGAGCCACCGATACACGATCCCTTAGTCCAGGCCATGTACCGTGGTGAGAAACATGTCAGATGAAACGATGTTCGTAGTTGAGTGAGACCAACCGTACATTGCAACCCACTGGAGGTGTTGCCCGTACCGCACGCTGGCTCCATAAATATACATAGGGGACCCCTGTATCCGAGCCATCCAAGTCGTGTGGAAGAAAAAAAATAAAAAAATAAATAAAAAAATAAATAAATAAATAAATATGTATATTCTAAATAAATAAATATATATATATATGTAGTCGGTGTAAAGGTCTCCCAGCCTCGGCATGCTAAGTAGCTGTAAGGGTAGCCGACCCAACAAGACCAAAGAAGGACAACCAGAGAGCGGCAAAAGGCCAAAAGTAATAAGATGATAGGTACGTGGTGGCGCCCACGGGCCACAGAGAATGGCACAGAAGAAACAGAGGACACAGCCTCAAGTAGTGGGAATGGAGAAAGTAGACAGAGTAGGACGAAGAATCGAACGGGGAAGAGGAGAATGAGGCCTGGGTAAAACAACCCGTAGAAAGAGAGTGGAGTGTGATAGCAAGAGATACAGATGAGGCATAGAATCGACGCGCAAAGCCGCACTAGGCCCACCCCCAAATCCTGCCGGTCCCAGTCCCAAGGCGTAACAACCCACCAACACATCAATAGCAGCGTGGCGGGTCACCGTAGCCCCAACCCCTGGGTGGGGGCCCAAGCCGATCCACCACAATGGAGAGGAACAGTAGCAAGGAGAGGAGTAAGACAAAATGAGGATAGGGGGATGGCAGAAGGAAGGAATGTAGGAGCAGCAGGGAGGCATAGCAAGGGAGACACACACACAAATGGGGGGGGGGGGGGAGGTATAGAGATTATTGAAAGTATAGCTGGTCATTGATGCCATGGGGCTTAAGAGTGCCAAGATTAAGAATGAGGCGATGGACTCAACAATATCATGCAATATTCTGAGGTGCATATTCCTATTCCTGATTCTATACATACATACTTCCTAGCCTGGAGCATATTTCACACTACTTGACAGCTATCGATGTATCAACATGCATACTTTTATGATAAACTAATCGAAGAAATTGCAGTGAGCGTGTAATTCCTCATTTGAAACAGCCAATTTTCTATCTATTACATTCTGTGGGCATCTACAGAACACAGGAGGAGGCTTGGAGCAACGCTAGGGAATTCGCATATATTGTAGTCCTATATACGTGCTTCCAGACTAATATGGGAGACACATTCGTTCGCTATTTGATCTAGAAGACATATATCCTACATTTGAGTTGCATTTGCGACCAACATGTCGTGTGTGATGATCTGTGAAAGTAAACCACTTCAGGTTGCTGAATAAGAAACAGTCGCGTTCCATTAGGGTTCTTGGACATTACACCCTATATGTATATCTCGGAGAGGAGATTGGCGTCATCGACTACAATTCTGCTCACGAAATTCTACATTTGATGTATTGACATATATATCAAACTGTTTGTGCTGTTGTTTCCAATGTTACACCCCTAAAACCTGTCCTTGTTATCCTTATTATGATTATTTTTGTTGTTTTTATTAGTGACGGTATTATTATATGTGTTATGATTGCATGTTATCATCACCGCATATCGGTTTTTCGATCCCCGTCCAAATAAATCAATGTATAGCGATTCACAGTTCCAGTTGGATACTGATTTATCAATCTCTTCTTTGTTCATCTTTGGAATGTTATGAGGTCATAAAAGGTCATTGCTGATGTCATGTTAGATTGTTTCCAAAAGCATTACAGTCTTGTCAATAATTACATGCAAATTACATGTAAATTACATATTAAATTCGATTTTCGGCTTTGGCGAATTTATGCTTGTGAAGCACGATTATATATCGGCCCGTCGGGTATGAAAGCGAAGTTCAAGAATGCGGTTTGGACCGTATGGAGCATGGTGAGATACGTAGACAATTATGGTAATTCATTACATCGAAATTCATTTCTAATGTCTCGATTGATCTTGCCACTGGTTTCAAATTAGTTCAGACAAGAGATATTGAGGTGATGCTTCGCATAACCCTTTCTCTTACATAAATCCAAAGCTCGTGGGCAGGTAATTTTCACATACACGAAAATTCCCTCAAAGGCAAAATATTTTCCCACTGACTTTAGGTGCATGGAATGTGCGCGCACTTCTCGATAGCGACTCGAATACAAATAGACCTATTAGAGACATCTCTGCGTTCGCCAAGTGTTTGCATTCTTCCCATTTTCTGCATCTCTGCTATGGGTGTTAATTTCATTGCTCCTAACATTATTCTAAGTGGATGGGTAAATAAAACAAAAATATGCAGTGGTCATCACATGATCGAACTGCCCAAGGGTATTTGCGGCCAAAATTGCATTTATTAGCAATCTACGAACTCGTAGTCAAGGACAAAACTCTAACTGAATTGCAAGCGTGTATGGAACAATGGTTCATCATCATCATGTGATAGGCGACCAACAACAACCAGTCTCGTCGTATATCTATTTCGTTTCTCTTTACAATCCGGTCATAGTGTTCACAGATTGCTCTGTCCATCGTTTTGTGAAACTGGCTGGTGTGTTATAGCTAGTGCAAGTGATATGAAGAATAGGATCGAGGCTGTAACTGCATCTCTCCAATGGGTCTCTAAGACTAATTATACTAAGGCAATTATAGTTTCTGATTCTCAGTTCAAGTTTCGAACGATTCAAAAACAGTCTATATCGTTATGAGTGGAAAACCTCTATATCGTTATGAGTGGATAACCTCTATATCGTTATGAGTGGATAACCTCTAAAACCTGTTCCAATTTCTGAGTGCCACATGAGTGTACTGCTCAAGACATGCTGGAACTCGCGGAAATAAGAGAGCAGATAAACTTGCTTTGAATGCACATGTAGTCGGTGTGAAATAAATGAGCAGATAAACTTGCGTTGAATGCACATGTAGTCGGTGTGAAATAAATCAATCATAATCAGCTATGAAATAAACCAGCTTATAATCAATCATAAATCAATAATATATGATGAAATAAATACTGTAAATACTGTAAATACTGTAAATACACTCCAGACAGTCTCTGGCTCAAGTGAATGTCGACATGTCTATTACACAAGAAAAGGGGATACTCTTTACACATGAACATCACTGACGACAGGAGAAGACGAGTAAAAAAGAGTGGTGTTTTAGATGGCACATAGGGCAAGGGCAGATGACCACAGTCGAGATAAGAACAATACTCAAGAGATATTAATGGGTCAACACGGATAACAATATGCCATCATATGAAACAATCATCATCACCCTTGATAACAAATACAAAAAGATAGGAATAGTGAGAATGCAGACTCGAAAATTAAATAACTGATATAGGGGCCTATCTTAAAACTTGAGCCGCGGTAACGAAGTTTTGCTAATAGCTAGAGACATACATAATCACACACACAAATCCCAACTTTCTGTCCACCTTAAAGCTGGGGATTGTACTTCATCAACATCTGGGTTGAGTCGTTGCAATTACTTCCTCAACATTTGGGTTGAGTTGCTGCAATTTCCTATGGATAATGATGTAATAATTATGCTGGTACTTAAAGCATGACGTAGTTTCTCAATTATAAAAGGAAGCTGTATAGCCGAAACCGTCGGCGTTTATAGAAGACCTGTTCGCTACATTAAGTTGTTTACAGTTGTTAAGTTAGTTACATGTTGTGATTATTATTTGGCTTACAGTTAGTTAAATGTTGTGATTATTATTTGGCTTACAGTTAGTTAAATGTTGTGATTATTATTTGGCTTACAGTTAGTTAAATGTTGTGATTTTTATTTGGCTTACAGTTAGTTACATGTTGTGATTATTATTTGGCTTACAGTTAGTTAAATGTTGTGATTATTATTTGGCTTACAGTTGGTTACTTTTTATATACTTGGGAATCGCATTGGCCATTTTTGACATGCGATTCCAAGTATACAAATATTAAGCAACTATAAGCCAAATAATAATCAAAACAGGTAACGAATGGGGTCCGACTAAATTCAGCGAACAGGAATTTCTATACAGTCGATGGGTCATGGCATACCGGAGTTAATAGAGGCTTACATGACAACTAATTACCAATGACCGCATGTACCTTATAGGACAACAAATTGTCAACGACATCATGTAACTTACATAACAGCTACTTGCCAGACCTCATGTACGTTATATAACAACTACTTGCCAGAGACCTCATGTACGTTATATAACAACGATCTCATGTGCGTAATACAAGTAGAAATATAAACAGTTGCTGTAACTTGAGCAGGACAAATAATAAGGTAGACTTGCAGTCCATGATTAGGAAATTCAAGATGACTGCCACATAAATGTGATGCATTCATGGAATATGGAGAAATTTGACGAGACTGTGTCGATCTATTATTTATGTAACACTGGGTACACTGAAATAAGCCTAGCCGGCGTGTTGGCTACAACGACACCTATGATGTAAGCTCATGATAAGAACACACGATGAGTAATGGGACATATTAAGAGCATGTAAAATCAGAAAACAACAGGAATTATGTACATGCATCATCATCTGCTGAAAGTGACTGACAACCTTGGATTTACATTGGATATGCAATATATATATATATATATATATATATATACATACATACATACATATATATATATATATATATATATATATATATATATATATATATTTGAAAACTTTAATGTTGCAAATTCCAAGTCCTGGCCTGTCCGACTAACTATACATCACATTTATTCTTTTTAAAGGACCGTTTGGAGTTTCTGGTGGTTGGGTTACATTTTTTCGTAACGACATTGATTAGTGAGTTTTCTTGAAAGTGATTTTTTTTAAATTGTACATAGTTCAGTAATTAACTCCATGTTCAGCCATCCTTAGACTTCTTTAAGCATATGCATGACATGTTGCAGTGTTAGTAATATTTGATTATTTTCGGGCCCTATGTTAGTGCACACACGCATTACGACTATTATTAGCGGCATTTGGAAATCATATGACGATATCCGGTATGAGAATAAGCGGTTACAGCAGGTCTTTACATGAGTGCTCTTTACATGAGTGCTTAATACATGAGTGCTTAATACATGAGTGCTTAATACATGAGTGCTCTTTACATGAGTGCTCTTTACATGAGTGCTTAATACATGAGTGCTTAATACATGAGTGCTCTTTACATGAGTGCTTAATACATGAGTGCTTAATACATGAGTGCTCTTTACATGAGTGCTTAATACATGAGTGCTTAATACATGAGTGCTTAATACATGAGTGCTCTTTACATGAGTGCTTAATACATGAGTGCTTAATACATGAGTGCTCTTTACATGAGTGCTCTTTACATGAGTGCTCTTTACATGAGTGCTTAATACATGAGTGCTCTTTACATGAGTGCTTAATACATGAGTGCTTAATACATGAGTGCTTAATACATGAGTGCTTAATACATGAGTGCTTAATACATGAGTGCTTAATACATGAGTGCTTAATACATGAGTGCTTAATACATGAGTGCTTAATACATGAGTGCTTAATACATGAGTGCTTAATACATGAGTGCTCTTTACATGAGTGCTTAATACATGAGTGCTTAATACATGAGTGCTTAATACATGAGTTCTCAATACATGAGTGCTCTTTACATGAGTGCTTAATACATGAGTGCTTAATACATGAGTGCTCAATACATGAGTGCTCTTTACATGAGTGCTTAATACATGAGTGCTTAATACATGAGTGCTTAATACATGAGTGCTTAATACATGAGTGCTTAATACATGAGTGCTTAATACATGAGTGCTTAATACATGAGTGCTTAATACATGAGTGCTTAATACATGAGTGCTTAATACATGAGTGCTTAATACATGAGTGCTCTTTACATGAGTGCTTAATACATGAGTGCTTAATACATGAGTGCTTAATACATGAGTTCTCAATACATGAGTGCTCTTTACATGAGTGCTTAATACATGAGTGCTTAATACATGAGTGCTCAATACATGAGTGCTCTTTACATGAGTGCTTAATACATGAGTGCTTAATACATGAGTGCTTAATACATGAGTGCTTAATACATGAGTGCTTAATACATGAGTGCTTAATACATGAGTGCTCTTTACATGAGTGCTTAATACATGAGTGCTTAATACATGAGTGCTTAATACATGAGTGCTTAATACATGAGTGCTCTTTACATGAGTGCTCTTTACATGAGTGCTTAATACATGAGTGCTTAATACATGAGTGCTTAATACATGAGTGCTTAATACATGAGTGCTTAATACATGAGTGCTTAATACATGAGTGCTTAATACATGAGTGCTCTTTACATGAGTGCTTAATACATGAGTGCTTAATACATGAGTGCTTAATACATGAGTGCTCTTTACATGAGTGCTTAATACATGAGTGCTTAATACATGAGTGCTCTTTACATGAGTGCTCTTTACATGAGTGCTCTTTACATGAGTGCTCTTTACATGAGTGCTCTTTACATTAGTGCTCTTTACATGAGTGCTCTTTACATGAGTGCTTAATACATGAGTGCTTAATACATGAGTGCTTAATACATGAGTGCTCTTTACATGAGTGCTCTTTACATGAGTGCTCTTTACATTAGTGCTCTTTACATTAGTGCTCTTTACATGAGTGTAAAGAGTACATTTAGATTACATTCAGTACATGAGTGCTGAATACAGAGATAGTCAAAGTTAGTATGTGTTCAACTGTCAGAATCGCATTCACTGATTTGGTGGTGGAGTATTGAATGTGGTGGAGTATTGAATGTACTTCAATATTTACTTCGCAAATTCCGATGGTACGGGCAGGTGATGAGGCATTCCTCGATGACAAAAGATGTTCTTGAAGGTGCAGTGGAGGATTAAGAAGACGAGGTGAACAGAAGAAGACATGGCTGGATAATATTAGAGAATGGACAGGGTGTGAAGTTTTGCAAACTCAACAGGATGGTAGAGGATAAGATGCGTGGAGATGTTTCTGCACCAGATGCCTCGATGTGATACACATACGACCCTGACGGGTTATGGGTTTATTATTATTATTATTATTATTATTATTATTATTATTATTATTATTATTGAATGCATGTTGGAGATATGAATTGACGTAGTCCTTTGCGACTTCGCACATACAAGCAATTGGATGGATGCACTTCTCTGTTTCTTGTTGGTCAAACAGTTGAAAAGTTATGGAGGATTCATTTCAATGTACTCTGTCCTTCTCAACGAATCAGTACGCCGTTTGTCGTGAGTACTACTTATAGCATAATTCTGCAGTTTCAGGAGGTAACCCACTGGGATGTCTAAAAATAATCAACTTTGTAAACACTTCGCAAGTCATATTCAAACTCGTGACCTCTTGAACTTGGGGCGATCGAATTAACCACTTGCACTAATGAAAGCTCTCACCTGATCATGCTGGGGTACATGTCAAATAGAGAGATGAAAGACAGTCATCAGGACACATGTGATCGGTCCGAAGATTCGGCCACAAAGGGACAAATATGCAGTGTACTGTGGTCTGCGTCTCTTTGACATTCATGGGGATTATTTGATAGAAGACAAAAGTAAGAAATCGAGACACATATGTGACAAAAGTAAGAAATCGTGACACATATGTGAAAAAAGTAAGAAATCGTGACACATATGTGACAAAAGTAGAACATCGAGACACATATGTGACAAAAGTAAGAAATCGAGACACATATGTGACAAAAGTAAGAAATCGAGACACATATGTGACAAAAGTAAGAAATCGAGACACATATGTGACAAAAGTAAGAAATCGTGACACGTATGTGAAAAAAGTAAGAAATCGTGACACATATGTGACAAAAGTAGAAAATCGAGACACATATGTGACAAAAGTAGAAAATCGAGACACATATGTGACAAAAGTAAGAAATCGAGACACATATGTGACAAAAGTAAGAAATCGTGACACATATGTGACAAAAGTAAGAAATCGTGACACATATGTGACAAAAGTAAGAAATCGTGACACATATGTGACAAAAGTAGAAAATCGAGACACATATGTGACAAAAGTAAGAAATCGTGAGACATATGTGACAAAAGTAGAAAATCGAGACACATATGTGACAAAAGTAAGAAATCGTGACACATATGTGACAAAAGTAAGAAATCGTGACACATATGTGACAAAAGTAAGAAATCGAGACACATATGTGACAAAAGTAAGAAATCGTGACACATATGTGACAAAAGTAAGAAATCGTGACACATATGTGACAAAAGTAAGAAATCGAGACACATATGTGACAAGAGTAAGAAATCGTGACACATATGTGACAAAAGTAAGAAATCGTGACACATATGTGACAAAAGTAAGAAATCGTGACACATATGTGACAAAAGTAAGAAATCGTGACACATATGTGACAAAAGTAGAAAATCGACACATATGTGACAAAAGTAAGAAATCGTGACACATATGTGACAAAAGTAAGAAATCGTGACACATATGTGACAAAAGTAAGAAATCGTGACACATATGTGACAAAAGTAAGAAATCGTGACACATATGTGACAAAAGTAAGAAATTGTGACACATATGTGACAAAAGTAATAAATCGAGACACATATGTGACAATGACGATTTTTTTTCATAAGTGACAGGTTGTTGACGCGACCCCCAACTTTCCTTAGTCGCCTTATACAACACGTCTGGAAAACTGACAGTAGCCTTATTGTCTTATTCTTTACACCCTGAGCTAGTAGTCCAAGCGCCGGTTGTCACACGGGCGGTGGTACATTATAGCATGCAGGGCGGGTTGTCATAGGGCGGGCAGTGGTACATTATAGCATGCAGCGCGGGGTTGTCACACGGGCGGAAGTACATTATAGCACACAGGAGAGATTTCGTTGATATCTTTTCAAACGTCGAGCACAGCCCACATTGAGTGTATAAACAAAATAACATACGATAAGCTGAAAGAGGCAATGAAAGTCGTTACAATTACGTCTAGAAGAAAAATGAACACGAAAACTGTGGATATAACATTCTTTATTGCACCCTCCCCCATTCCGTGCCAAGATAATCGTGGATAGTAACACATTTTGTTTCGGTTTATACAACACATTTTGAATTACAGAGGAAACTCATGATTGGTAATACCCGCGTGCACTTTTTAACTCGCATGGCGCGAGCACCACGTCATTAGGAGAGCACAGGGTTGAGAACCGTCTGTTGCAATAATCAATTGTCACATATTAATAATGATAAATTGTGCAGGCCGTTGATTTGAAATTGGAGACAAAAATATCTGGCCTTGCTAAAATAAAAGTAATGTAGATATACAGAATGTTTAATTTTTTTTTTAAATGGATAATAATAATGCTATTGTAGATGCCAGGAAAAGCACTACGGGAAAATGCCATAGTTAATGTCATATCTCAAAGAACGTTTTATTTTTAAACGCACTAAGAGGTAGAACATTGAGAGACGAAACTTGCATGGTTCAGACAGAACAGATATGAAGTATTGATATGAAGTCAATTATCTTGCTTCTTGAATAGAAACTAGCTTCACAGCACGTGGTACATTCCCATAAGTACTCCGCTCTCCGTTTCAGCAGATATCCCATTGTATGTAGTCCCAGTCAGGTGTTGACTGCGTGATCTTCGAGCCACTTCCGAAAGAATTACTTTTCCTCCCCTCCCCTCTAGATACTCCCATTTCTAACACACTCCGTGTATGTGTACGTTCTCAGCCTCATTTATTTCTTCTTCATCTAGAAATGAATTTATTACTCCCTTGATCAAGTTTGCTTTATCTCTTCTCAGCATTCTGCCATCTATCGCCGCTTTGTCTGCCAATAAGTTGGCTCTCTCGCTTCCTCTGACCCCAGCATGACCAGGGCAGTATATCCATGTAATGCTCTGGACAACTGAGTTGTTCAATAAGTCCCACTATTCTTTTCTCAGCACGTACTGTTCTATCTTTCGCAGCATGCTTTGAGAATCTGTGAGTATTACAGAGTGTGTTGATGCATCAGTTATCAACCAACTCAGTGCTGCTGTAACAGCCCCTATCTCCATCCTCATACTCGATGTGACAGTAGAATATGCTGAAGATTTCTCAACCAACTTCATGCCATTTCTGTAAGCAACAAAACTACAACCGCTTTATTTATTATTTATTCAATTATTTAGTACTAAAATGATTTAATGTTTTAAATATCATGAAATGTTTTTATTCTCCTATTTGGTTTGCTACTCAGATTGTTAACCGACATCGAGCGGCAAAGGAGTTTCTCGAGAAGTTTCTGCCTAGGGAGCTGTCCATAATGTTGTCTTTGAGCCACAGGAACATTATCAAAGTATATGAGGTAACGGGTTCCTGAAATGAATTAATTCTTAATTATATAATTGGTCAATGTACGGAGTATGTATTATCTCGACATGGAAGATTGGTTATTGCGAATGTACGGAGTATCTCGACATGGAAGATTGGTTATTGTGAATGTACGGAGTATCTCGACATGGAAGATTGGTTATTGCGAATGTACGGAGTATGTATTATCTCGACATGGAAGATTGGTTATTGCGAATGTACGGAGTATGTATTATCTCGACATGGAAGATTGGTTATTGCGAATGTACGGAGTATCTCGATATGGAAGATTGGTTATTGCGAATGTACGGAGTATGTATTATCTCGACATTGAAGATTGGTTATTGCGAATGTACGTAGTATGTATTATCTCGACATGGAAGATTGGTTATTGCGAATGTACGGAGTATGTATTATCTCGACATTGAAGATTGGTTATTGCGAATGTATGGAGTATGTATTATCTCGACATGGAAGATTGGTTATTGCGAATGTACGGAGTATCTCGACATGGAAGATTGGTTATTGCGAATGTACGGAGTATGTATTATCTCGACATTGAAGATTGGTTATTGCGAATGTACGGAGTATGTATTATCTCGACATGGAAGATTGGTTATTGCGAATGTATGGAGTATCTCGACATGGAAGATTGGTTATTGCGAATGTACGGCGTATGTATTATCTCGACATTGAAGATTGGTTATTGCGAATGTACGGAGTATGTATTATCTCGACATGGAAGATTGGTTATTGCGAATATACGGAGTATGTATTATCTCGACTTTGAAGATTGGTTGTAATGGTGCTCCATTATGCTCTTCTCTTTGCACATGGATAGAAAAGTTGTTATTTCATTTCTTAATGTTTCCGCCTTTTTTATTTCAACTGTCAACATTTTAACTTTCTCTTGCCGATGGAACTATGAGGAGACTTGGTGGGACTTTGATGGAACTATGAGGGGACGTGGTGGAATTATGATGGAACTGTGAGGGGACTTGGAAAGACTATAATGAAACTAGGGAAGGTGGGACTATAATGGAAATATGAGGTTCTTGGTGGGACTGCGAGGGAACTCCTTGGGACTATGAGTGGACTTGGTAGGACTATGATAGAACTATGAGAGGACTTGGTGGGATTATCAGCAGACGGTGGAACAATGAAGAGACTTGGTGGAAATATGAGGGGTTTTGTGGGATTATGAGGGGTCTTGGTGGGACCATGAGGGGACTGTGTGACGATGAGCGGATGGTGGGACTATTAGGGGTCATCGTGTGATCCTGAAGGTGGGACAATGAGGGGACTTGGTGGGACTACGAGTGAATTTGGTTTGACTATGATGGAACTATGAGGAGACTTGGTGAGACTGATGGAAGTATGAGGGGACGTGGTGGAACTAGAAGGGAAGGAGGGACTATGAGGGGACTTGGTGGGACTATGATGGAACTATAACGGGACTTGGTGGGACTATGTTGCAACTATGAGGGGATGTGGTGGAACTATGATGGAACTATGAGGAGACTTGGTGGAACTATGATGGAACTATGATGGGACTTGGTGGAACTATGATGGAACTATGAGGGGACTTGGTGGGACTATGATGGAACTATAACGGGACTTGGTGGGACTATGTTGCAACTATGAGGGGATGTGGTGGAACTATGAGGGAACCGTTGAACTATGAGGAGACATAGTGGGATTATATGAAGTGATGATATGAAGTCAATTATCTTGCTTCTTGAATAGTTGGACTATTAGGGAATTTGATGAGATAATGAGGGGACTTGGCGGGGCTATGCGGAAACATTGTAGAACTATATATTGGGACGTTGGGACTATGATGACTTAGTGGGACTATGAGGGAATTTCGTGGGATTATTAGGGAATATGGGGGAAGGTGGGTCTACGAGGGAATTTTAGGGACCTTGGGGACGGTGGAATTTTAAGGGGATTTTGTGGGACTATATGGGAATATATATAACGAAACTACGAGGGGAAATGTGGTACTATGGTGGAACTATGATGGGACGTGATGGGAATATGAGGGGACTTGGATGAACTATGAGTGGACTTGGTGGGACTATGAAAGAAATTGTTTAAACTATGAGAGAACATGGTGAAACTATGATGGAACTCAGGAGACTGTGGAACTTTGATGGTAGTATGAGGAGACTTGGTGGGACTATGACGGAAGTATGAGGGGACGTGGTATGACTGATGGAAATATGAGGGGACATGGTGGGTCTATGATGGAACTATGAGGAAACCTGGTGGGACTATAGGTGGACGGTGGGACTATGAGGGAACTTAGTGGTACTATGCTGGGACTATGAGGGGACTTTGTGGAACTATGAGGGGACTAGAGTTGGTGTGACTATAATAGAACTGAGAAGACTTGGTGGGACTATGAAGGAACTATGATGGGCGTGGTGGATCTATAGTAGAACTATGAGGAGACTTTGTGGGACTATGATGGAACTATGAGGGGACTCGATGGACCTATGCTGGGACTAGGAGAGGAAGTGGTGGGACTGATGCAACTGTTAGGCGACATAGTGGGACTACGATGGAGCTGTGAGAGGATATGGAAGGACTATAATGGAATGATGAGAGGGCGTTGTAGGAATATGATGGAAATATGAGGGAACGTTTGTAATATGATGAAACTGAGAGGGACGGATGGACTGTGATGGAACTATTCATGGGACGTGGTGGGACTATGAGATGACGCTGGAACTATGAGAAGACAGTGGGATTATGAGGGACTTGGTGGGATTATGAGGTGACCTGATTGTACTATTAGGGGATTTAGTGGGAATATGAAAGGACCTGATGGGACTATGCGAGGGTGGGAGTATGATGGGACTTGTTTGGACAATGAGGGGACAGTGGTGAGAGAAGTTTGTGGGACTATGAGGGGAGTTGGTGGGATTATGAGAGTATTTTGTGGGAATATGAGGGAATTTGGTGAAACTATGTGGGGCTATGATCTAACAATGAAGGGGCGTTGGGACTGTTATGGGACTATGAGGGGACGTGGTGGGACTATGATAGAACTTGATGTACTATGATGGGACTTGAAATGTTGTCACGAGTCAGTGACACAAAAGTAATGTTAAGCATTGACGCTGTTTGGAACGACGGAGTACTCTACTTTGCTATTAACATCAACTATTGGTTCGGTCTTGTCTAGGCACAAACCTGGAACCTTTAAGTTACATATTTATAATGTATTTGTTTGTTTTTCTCTCTCTCATTCTCTCTCTCTCTCTTTATTTCACCTTATAAATGCTGACCACTCTAATTAGAGAACTTGCACGTAGTTTCCGTTTTATTTTATGATACCATTTTGTTTTGATGTATTCTCGACCTTGTTAGATAGCTATTGACCGACTAGTCGATCATGTGTATTGTTCGATATAAAACAAATATTTAATCCCATTCACTTTTTCCTATATACACATGGGAAGGTTCAACTCATCCCAGTCCATACACATAGTTCAATTCACCCCACTCCACACACATAGGAGGATTCAATTCACCCTACTACATACTCAATTGAGGGGGGTTTCAACTCACCCCATTCCATACATATAGGATGGGTCCTCACCCCACTCCATACATATAAGATTGTTCAACTCACCCCACTCTATACTTTTAAGATTGTTCAACTCAACCCACTCCATACATATAGGAGGGTTCAACTCACCCCAGTCCATACATATAAGATTGTTCAACTCACCCCACTCCATACATATAAGATTGTTCAACTCACCCCACTCCATACATATAGGAGTGTTCAACTCACCCCACTCCATACGTATAGGATGGTTCAACTCACCCCACTCCATACATATAGGAGGGTTCAACTCACCCCAGTCCATACATATAGAAGGGTTCAACTCACCCTAGTCCATACATATAGGAGGGTTCAACTCACCCCAGTCCATACATATAGGAGGGTTCAACTCACCCCACTCCATACATATAGGAGGGTTCAACTCACCCCACTCCATACATATAGGAGGGTTCAACTCACTCCACTCCATACATATAAGAGGGTTCAACTCACCGCACTCCATACATATAGGAGGGTTCAACTCACCCCAGTCCATACAAATAGGAGGGTTCAACTCACCTCAGTCCATACAAATAGGAGGGTTCAACTCACCCCAGTCCATACATATAGAAAATGTTATTCTACATTATAGAGATGAACGTTGATGACTCTCAAATAGATATGTTTTAAAAAAAGTCAACAATAGACCCAAGATTTGTCCAGTGGTTGACCAGGTAATCCTTCACTGTACTGTTGAGCACTCAGATCACAAGAGAAGGCCACTATAGCATTAAAGACACAGATTGTAAGATAAGATAACATCTAGAATAATGCGATCCGTGTCAGACACGGGTATACAGGAGACTACTTACTTGACTGTACAACTACGGAACATCGAATCACAGTTTTGCCCTGCAATAGCTTAGACTGTACAATTACGGAATATAGAATCACTGTTTTGCCCTACATTAGCTTAGACTATACAACTACGGAACATAGAATCACGGTTTTGCCCTACATTAGCTTAGACTATACAACTACGGAACATAGAATCACAGTTTTGCCATGCATTAGCTTATCTTCCAATCGCCGCTGATAAAAGACACTCATACTTTCTCATGTTCAGAAAGTCAAAAGTAGTAGATCAAAAAACGAAATGTCATGATGAGGTTGCGTGCATACTGTGGTATATAGCACCTGGTACAGAATGGATAAGTATGCCCGCAGATTGCCAGATCCCCCCCCCCCGGGCAGCAATAACATATTAAAAAAAAGAGTTGTGTCTTATTGTCCTGAAGTCTGAGGTAATTGAATTGGTCATTGAGATATATTTACAGGGAATGTGACATGGTTATATAACGGGTCGGTTGTTACACCTGTACGTAGTGCTTATGCATTCACGGCTTAGCGTATAAGACAGTGGACTAGATATATCCTTACGAGAAACAACACTGGAAACTGTTTCACACTTGATAGAGCGCAGGCCTGAGGACAATGTCAGAGTAAGCGCGACAGCGGAACAAGTACATAATTTCAAGGCTTTCTCGAAAAGGTTCCCTTCACCATAACACAGACCCTGCAGGCGAGAAGAAGAGTGATTGACAGATAATCGCGACAGGCTGAGGAATGAGAGGAGGTATATATCATAAACATACGGGCATCCGATGAATTGTATTGTACCTATGTGTTAACACAGGAGGGTTGGGTAGTGATGGGTAGTCAAGAAATTTGACATTTGAGGTAGATCTCGTATGTGAACTTTTCCCGTGTGTTGCCGGGGCCCGAAAGAGGAGCAAAGAATAGCAACACTATTTACCATCCATGCTTGTCGTAAAAGGCGACTAAGGAGGTTATGGGATGGAGTTGGCTGTCCCCTTCCATATAGGGTCAGTGACCCAAAGCCATGCTGAAGTCGGACGGTCAGGACAAAAGGCGCAGATATCGCAGCAATGCTGTAAACCACGACACAACGCACTCCGTTCTCCGGACTACATCTTGCTAATCTGCAGGAGTTTGAGAACGAACGCAGAAGAAGAAGAAGAATGTGAACTTGATGGTCGGATGAAAGTTGCCGATGATGAGTACAAACTGTTACAGATCAGCTTCGATATGCCCGTGATGTCAATCACATCATCGATGTACCCATGGGACACCAATGGGAAGGAAACACTATAGGATTCCAATATATGGTGCTCAAAGTAGCACATAAACAGGCAAGCATAGCTATCCCATCCTATATGCCCTTGGTGATACCCACTGATTTGGTGAAAGTGGTGCCCATCAAATTCAAAGGAGTTGAGAGTGAGAATAAATTCCACAAACCGGAAGAGAGTAGAGATAAACACAGAGATGAGGAGGCTTGTGACGGAATAACTTCAATGTTCCTTGTGTGATATGGAAGTTTAAAGGGACATCTAGTAGGAAGAGACCGTAAGTGTGAACGGAAGACAGCGAAATGAAAATCAAGACAAGGCATGGTTACTGCCTCTGAGGAATGTAGGGAGTTAGTCGACTAACTTTTGAAAGACACTATCATGAAAGTCAGAGATTCGTTCCGTAGGACATGAACAAACAGAGACAATGATACGATTTAAAGGATTGCGAATTTTGGGTAGCATGTAAGATGCCCAAATTGCTTTCAATGAGATATAGAGCTGCTGCTGTAGTGGCGAGGAGGCTGTCAGCTATGAAGTGACTGTAAAGAAAAAGACTGTATCATTGTGGTATACAATAGAGTCTTTCTTAGATATATTAGCGTTGCAGAACTAGGGATTAGAGAGCTGCCCCAGACTCTCTTGCCAATAGAGGTCCTTATACCAGACACAGGTAGGTGTCATTAATAATACACACAGAACGCCTATAAAGTCGCTGTGCACTGACGTCATACAGATCCGCACTAAATACTCACATTGAATTTGGAGTAGTGTCAATACTAATTTAAAGGATTGCACAGCGACTATGTAGACACCCGGTAATTATAAATGCGCTTCTGATGTAATATCTAAATAATATTCACTACATGATTGTCTGACGGTTGGAGTTTTCTAAGGTCAAACTGTAGGTTATAAATTGTAGGTACATCAGTACAACACTAGGTATAACAATACAAAAATAGGTATAGCAGTACAAAAATAGGTATACTAGTATAACAATTGATATACCAGAACAACAATAGGTGCAACAGTAAAACAACAGGTACGCTTGTATAACAATAAGTATAACAATACACCAATAGGTGCAACAGTACAACACTAGGTATACTAGTATAACAATAAGTATAACAGTATTATATTTAAGAACATTTCTTACATTGTAAATGGAAAGATAACTTTTACCGTCTTTTTAAAACGATATAGAATAGATCAATCATTCAGATCGACTCATATATGTAACCTGAATGAAAATGTAATCATTACTTACTGTTGATATTTTGTTGTAGTTTTATTGATATATCATCGTTCACCTTGGTATACTAGAAAACCTGAAGAAACTTTTCATCAGATAGTTCAGGCTGAGGATATTGTATGTATCATGATGGAATATGCCAGCCGTGGAGATCTGTTGGATTATATCAAAAGAAGAGGAGTTTTAAAGGAGGACGAAGCAGGCTTTTTATTTGCACAGGTATGTACCATTGGTAATGAATATAGGGTGTCTATAAAAGCGCTGTGCACCGATGCCACTACTATCAACACTAAATACAATTAATATTACATAATCTCAAAGTTAATGTAAATGAGTGCAAAGTGAATTTGTAGATACCCAGTACTTATACATGTGCTTCTGATATCATAGCTAAACTATATTCATTGTCTGATGGTTAAACTTTAAAAAAAATCAAACTGTAGGTAAATAAACCAAACAAAATGGTCAAACTAAAAAAAAGGGACTGTCAATAAATTTCATCAACAAATTAGTGATGGAGTGAAAAAGGTTGACAGCTGTTGACAAGGAAGAAGGTTTGAGGGGGGAGGGAGGTCAATAACAAGTTGATATCAACAACCTACAGCAATTGCCTACAGCAATGAAGGGATGGAGTCGCAGGAAATTGAGTCTCGGTTTGACCAGTACGCAATGATGCACTGGAATTTACAGGGGATTGAGAGTAAGTTTGACCAGTACAACAATGAAGGAATGGAGTTGCAGGGAATTGAGTGTCGGTTTGACTAGCAGGTGTGTAGAATACATACTTTACATAGCAATATGAAGAAGATGCAGACAGAACCCGTGTAGAGTTGGTTTAAAACCACACTGTCAGATGACCGACTTGTACGAAATGCTATATTGAAGAAGATTTGAATGCAGGGTTGAAAGAGTGGGGAAAAGCCAAGTAAAATAGGCAGAGTGTTGTTCTCAATCAGGCGAAAATTAGCACAGATCTTGCCATCCTAAATGATGCCTTCCCTTCTCGTATTGCGTCCAAATTATGTGATATTGATGGAGTAATTGATTTGGCTCTAATTATTTAGTGATAAAAGTTTCAGTGTCGGGTAACAACTTGAGACTGGAAATGGGTTGCTGGGGTAACACAAGGTGAATATAAAAATTTACAGAAATAGGTATACGTGTTATCGAAATCAATTCATAAAACAACCTAGCAACGAGACACAGTGACAAACGGCGTTTTGACTAAAAAGCCTTCATCAGGACAAACAAAAGAACACTGGCAACAGATTTACATAGAGACACACACATGGTATGGTGGTGATAGAACGAAAAGAAAGATAAAAACAAGAAGAAGACGGGAGGAGCACATGCAGGTTAGAATGACAGGGGAAAAGGTATGTGAGGGAGATAGAAATGTGATATAAGGAGGGGAAAGCAAATGGAAAAAGTGAAAGAACGGATGGAGTGACAATGACTGAATGATAAAATTGGAATTAACATCAAATCAAGTCAAATAATAAAAAATTGTACTTAGCTATGATCACCGAAGCTGAGTCTTTTCATGCCCAAAATGAGAGACTATGAGGGACTGGAAAAGAGCGGGAAGAAAACGGAAAGTATTAACAAAAGAGGACCGTGGACAAAGAATGTAGTTCATGGTACGTAACAGAGGTTTGTATCAATCGCGCTAAGAAGTGAACAGCATAAGACCCAGTGAAAGTCACCGCGTGAAAGAGAGGGAGGTATGATAGAGGCGGTAAGGTGCAGCTATCACAATAATATGACAGCAACAAAACTCGTACAAAATGCATACAATGATAAATTTAAGAGAGAAAAGAGATGGAGAAAAAGAGGGAAAAACAAAGAAAAGAGAAAGGAGAAAAAAGAGGAAAGGTAGAGTCAGGATCTGATGTAGCAAACCAGTGTGGGCCCCGAAGTATAACATAGATACGCCAAAAGAGATCGACATGCGGAGGTGGTGGGGGGCAGGGACGCAAGGAGGGCACTACTGAATCGGAGGGAGCAGTTGAGGAAAAGAGCGCCGTAGGAAGGTATCACTGTGTAGATGGCTGAGAGACTGATATAGAAATACAAACGATGAGTGAACGAGAAAGCTAGTAGGTTGCTAATCAGTTTAATCGGACCTACATGTTGTGGTCAGTGTAGGTCATGGTGGTAGAAGTCTCCTGAGACATAACGGAAGATATCCCAAGGACACAACCGCAACTCAATGTACTTTTTAAATCCGTGTGTTGGGAAATTTGACCAGTCGCAAAAATCGCAACCTATTTGTGGGTATTACTCGCTCTGTACACTGGCTCATCTACAAGGAACACCGATCAGAGGACATACAAGACATCAAAACCTCGAACCATCAAGACACAATCCCTTAGTACGGACTATATACTTGTTTTGTAGGGGAAAATGTTAGAACCACTGCCTACGAGCAATACTATCAGCCGTATGTAGCAGACCGCCATTTGGCGCTGCAGACATAACATGGTCATAAAAACTGGAGGGAGGGGAATAGTGTAAATCATAGTCAGCTTCACATCATCGTTGCTGTCAACGTAGGCAACCCAAAAAAAGACCAAGAAAATCCAGCCACAAAATAGCTCATAGCAATGGTAATCGTAAAGCTGATAGTACGGCTGGAAGGAGCACTCACTGTCACTGGCTAGGTTGTGTTATTGACTTATTGTGGTAACACGTAAACCTATACACATATCTAGTCATATCATCTTATCTGTGAGTTGGAATGTAGTGGGTCCATAATCTAGCAATCATCTACCCTGCACAGTTCCGACAACAAAAGAAAAGACCACCCGAGACATACTGAAAAGAATATTCAAGTATGAAACAAAACTTATGACAGGTGCAGCGCCCCTATATAGGCTCCAGCAGTATGTCAAGTCAAAACAAAATAAGTCATTGTTTGTCATCAGTCTTTCTACAGGTCTCTCTCCACAGCTTTCAACAAATAACATCCGAGGAACGCTCACCACAGGATATGACTGGCAATATGGACAATTTTTGGCATAATCGCACGCACGGTTTTTCAAACTTCCCCAGGCATTAGTGTCACTCTTAAATAAAAAGTAATATCACCAGAAATAAACAGTTTCATACAACAACTAGCAAGATAACATTCTTTTGCAATAATAGCGCGCACGGTTCTCAATTCGCCCAGACCATAGGTCACACTTAGATAAAAGGCATCTTGGCCACAAATAAACATAAACTCCACCTAGCAATATAGATAATTCATAGCAATAGCACGCACGGCTTTCCAAACACCCAGACCATTAGGTCACATTTAGATAAAAGCTAATACTGCCTGATATAACCAAAATAGACTTCTGTCTTAGGTTGAAAGGGTCGTGCCTCAGCTAAGAGGCTTTAATCCCCCATTTAACAAATAAACAACAAAGTCAAAAATATGCATTTAATTTCTACAACCACCTTGGCGAACTAGTATAGCAGAGAAACCATAGCTAGAAAAGGAAATAGCATCACATTCACTATCATCACTCATACCATAGTAGATGGCAAGAAAGAGATTTAAAAAATGTAGATGAAATAATATAATATATATGCAGAGCATAATACCAGCAGAGAACCACATATAACCAGCTATCATTAAAAACGCAACACTCTGTATCAAGCATAGCAACTTGTGTATGCTGAATTTAAAATACACAAAACGAGTAAATTTACAAATCAGATCCATTTATGGACCCACATGTGAATATTTTTGAAAAGTGAACATATTTTAGACCTTTACATAAGCAGTTGTCTACACTGTGGTTAAAAAAAAAGGCTGGGTCGTCAGTTTTTAAATACAACGGAGTGAAGTCTCCGCCGCACAGTACTTGTGCTGGCACATCTCCTAGTACCAGGTGTAAGCTGTCTGAGTTGCTGTTAAGAAATGGTTGCGCAGATGCATCAATTGAATTTGGCAATCTTGAGCTACCGTTGTTGCACGAGGTTGGCCAGATCTTCCACTATCATTGGTCGTACCTATAGCCAGAAATCTCTCATTCAGCCTCAATATAGTGTAATGGTCACAATTAAAATGTCTGCAAAATTGGAATAAAAAAATGACAACGACAATAAAACGTGAAAACATGAAAGTAAACCCGTACATATTCACCTGGTTTGAAAATCGTTCACTGAAATAAACAATTCAAGGGTAAAAATAGATTACGGTTTTGGTGCATTTTTAATTTTTCTTCTGTGTTCGCTCTCTGATAACCACCGCGAATAAACTGTGTGATTTCCGTTTGGGAGAGTGTAGAATGTTGTACTGCTAGTTCCACAGTAGAACTGTGCTATTTGCACCTTGTTTGGCTCAATCTGTGGTCCGGATATCCGAGGCCCAACACATTCGTTTTCGTCGTACCTTTAATTCTGGTAGTGGGCTTCCCTAGCCTGTGACTAGGATATCTGTCGACAGGCGGTGGGTGTGTATTTGACTCTTCGCTGAGACGATTGTCGTTCACGTCTATCTCGCACAAGGCGTTCCACAGCCAGTGAATTTTCCTCAGGAAATTAGACGTATTGTGCCTGTGCTCATCGGGTACTGAAACTTTTCTTATCTTCTAGCCTGGTTCCGGTTTAGGAAAAACTTGATTGAGGGCCCGGGCTCTTTCGCCTTCTTAGCCGAGGTGTCATTCGCCAACATCGTGTACCCGTTGTCGGTGGCGTAGCGTGGGTCAATGGCGCCCGGGGCGGAATCATAATTTTCCGCCCTTGTGACAATAAAAAAATATGTCAGTGATTGTGAAAGACTGGACGGAAATAAATTTGCCGACTCCCGATGATGCCGCTCGGGGCGGTCCGCACCTCCGTCCCCTCTCGCTACGCCACTGCCCCTTGTCCAAGACTGAGTCTTACCCCGCGTTTTGGAGAACTGGGGACTTGAAGCGTGTCCTGTAGCTGAACAACTTTGTCCCATATGTGCTTCAACCCCTCGGGTACTGAACTCTTTCTCTCTGTGAGAGTGTTTCTGGTATAGTACAAACTCAACAGTAGAGTTGTGCCGTCTTCCTTCTTGACCGAGAGCCCACGATTGGTTCTCTGCCCATAAGGAGCACATGGTAACTAGAAGCTTGTCTCGAGCTAACAAAATCTTTAGTTTCAGTTTCCTTGAAACGTTGTCCCTTTCTATTTGTACATTGCGCTGCCCTCTGGCGTTATTCTGCCCTCTCGTTGTACTCAGTATGCTATCTTTTGGATTCTTTCTATGCATCTGGCTGTTTCGTGTCTATTGCATTGGCCAACCCTCAAATGCTCGGACTGGACTGTCTTGCGTCATTGTGTGTCACAATGACGCTATATGTGTTAGCATAGATGTGTCTAAGATATTGCTTGTCTATGCAGTCAAATCTCATTCCGTCTTCTGCCTTCACATTCCCAGACATGATCCCAAAAGTGTTTTCCAGAAGTAGCACGAGCCGAGTGCTTCTGTTTTCAGGGTGCGCCTAGAATTTATGTTTAAATTTATATAATTCATTTTTGAAATATTAATTTTAATGCATGAAATACCGGTCAAACCGACCTCAGTCCCCTGCAACTCTAGTCCTTCACTGCTGTACTGGTCCAACATGGATCAACATTTGAAGAAAACTATTGTGGATATAAATAACTAATAAATGTCGGAAAGTCCTACCTGGACCAATAACAAGTATAATGCGGAAATCTGATATATTTATTATCTGTTATTTTAGTTGCTTCTATCAGGAGCATATCGCAGTCATAAACGACTTTTACAATATGGTTCAGTTCTGTTTTCCACTGTTTATATTCCAGTGTCCTATTCTAAAATTCATTAACGCCAACCTATTAGATTTTCCTCTCCACAATCTACTATTGTCTGTTCTCATTTTCCTTTCTTTTCTTTACTCACCACTACCTCTTAAACGTGATTTTTTTTCCATTTACATTGGCAACACTTTAACAACTCTGTTTTTTCCTTGTTGTGTACCCTCTGTTGCTAAAGCCCTTGATTCCAGCTTGACGGTAGGCCTAGATACCCCGTATATTGGTATATAAGTGTATAACTTATAATAATAGCCTTTTATCGCTGGCGATGACGGTAGCAGTTTATGGACTCTAGTTGGATTTCTCTAGTTTGTGCTGTGAAAGAATGCTGCCATTTAATCCATGCCACATTTGGGACAATTATAGTCAGAATAAAACTAGACATTGCAGAAAAGCAATGTTGATTTGTGGAAGGAAAATGCACACACAAAAAATACCCTATATATAATGCGAACATTGATGGAATAGAATAGAGAGCAATAGAAAAACAAAATGACATATGCTTGTGCTTCGTAGATTATAGTAAAGCATTTGACAAGGTGAAGCATTTTAAATTATACAAATGTTAGAAAACTTCAATGTTAATATGAAAGATCTAAAGATAGTATGAAATATGTATTGGAAACAGACAACTGCGATGAGGGTTGACAGTAATGTAGAATTCCAAAAGATAGAGATGGGCGTCAGAAGAGGATGTGTAATGTCACCAGATATTTTCTCCGTGTATACAGAGGATATTATGCGAAAAATAGAAATCAGGCCAGGAAAAGCAGTTGGAGTTTACCATCTGAATAATATATTCTGACGATATCATTCTTATTTCAGGGAGCGAACGAGAACTTTAGACCCTGTTAGACACGGTAGTACAAGAAAGTGAAAACACAGGCCTCAGTCTAAACAAGACGAAAATAGAAGTAATGGTTGTTTCAAAGACATACACATCGCCAAAATGCATTATTACTATCAATGATGCTCAATTAAATCAAGCGGATAAATAAAGAATCTTGGCATTATTATAACATCAGATGACAGGTGCTCCAATGAGATCAAGAACAGAATAGTACAGACCAAATCAGAATTTCAACAAATGAGAAACATTCTATGCAATGAAGTAATATCAATGAGGTTCTTTCCTAGTACGCGGGTGCCGGATGTCACACTTTTCAATATACCGACTTCGCATTTTTAATAATTTATTCCGGTTTCTAGTTTTTAACGCACCAGTTGCAACAACAATTTTTGCCAACCAAAACATTAGGCCTAAGTCGCGAAATTATTGCTGGCAAAATTTACAGCAAAATTTAAACACGACAATACTGGTTTAGTTACCTGTAGTAAAATTTAAACATTAGGCCTATGTCGCGAGTGCAACACAACATTAGGCCTATGTCGCGAGTGCAACACAACATTAGGCCTATGTCGCGAGTGCAACACAACATTAGGCCTATGTCGCGAGTGCAGCAATACATTATGCCTATGATGAATGAATGTCACGAATGCGGCAAAATGTAAACATTGCCAAACTGTTTCCGTTACCTGAAGTACTCATTTTTTTCGAATTGGTTTTGTTTCTAATGACTGATTGATGCACCTACTATTTTAATATGCTTTCTACCTCTTCCCACATTCCACCTAACTCATATTCATTTATTCGAATTCCATGGCCAGTAGTCATAATCGTTGTCTGTTACAACTGTTTTCCGGTACCAGTTCTCTCTCCTTACCTTGCCTTATATTTCGCTACACATTTCGTAAAAGTTGGGTTAAATTCGTTAAATTACTGGCACCCGTGTACTAGGAAAGAACCATTAAGGTATAAATGAGTTCGAGTGCTAGAATGTTATTTTGAGCCAATCCTTCTTTATGGAAGTGAAACATGGCCAGTAAACAAAAATGTCCAAGATAAGTTGGAGGCAACTGAGATGTGGTTTTTAAGAACAGTGATTAGAATTCCATGGCCAGCCAAGAAAACTATGCAGAAATTCTCAAAGATGACAGATGACAGGTAAAACGACAAATTATAGTCAAAATTAAAAACAGACCATTGAGATTTTTAGGACATGTGATGAGAAAATTCAAACTTTAGCATTTAGCAACCACCGGAAAGATCAAGAGGCAGAAGAAGACACAGAAAGAAAGTTCTGGATGCGTTGTCACTGTAGCACAAAAAGAAGTCACCAACTGAAGGTATTAACAACACAAGAGACAGAGAGTGGAGAAGCATGATCGCCCACACCACTCGGCATGGCACTTGATAGATTGAATGATTTTCAGAATTAGACATATATGTGTTTGCGCTTTCCGGCAGCACTTTTTATATGTGCTTCTGAAATTGGATGCTTCTCAGTACCTCGGTTAATTTTGCTGTTATTGTAGCGACACAATATGAACGATGGATTCCCAGAACGTTATGTCGATGTTTTAACTCTAATTTAGAGACTGAGATAGATCTTAAAGCGTTTCTTCTGTGCATCGTCCAGTAAATTGTTCTTAAGAAGCTCACAAATATCGTTTGAAACTAACGCGAGTTGCTTTCTTTGTGAGGATTGTGAATATATCCTATTTGATTGAATATTGATTATTTTACTAACAGTGAGCTAATGTAATGAATCTACTCAAGAATTGTATATCTGGTAACAGGTAATTGCAGCCGTAAATTATCTACACAATCGCAACATATGCCATAGAGATTTGAAGTGTGAAAACATATTGCTGAGAAGAAACATGACAGTGGCTTTATCAGACTTTGGATTTTCCAGGTCACTTACGACACAGAATAATCTCAGCAGGTGAGCATTTTTTTTTATACCTATACACCTTTAAGCTACCTGTAGAGTATAGGTTCTCAACAGACTTATTTCACATTCACACGTATACATATATTCTTCTTCTTCCGCGTTCATTCTCAAACTCCAAGCTGGATCTCCCTTGTAGCAGGACCGTGGTCCTACTAAATTTCCAGCAGGATTTAGTCCAGAGAATGGGAATGCGTTGTGTCGCCGTTGTATTTGCACCAATGGCCCAACACATCCGTCTTCGGCAGGTATACATATATAAAAATAATACATTTTGATACATCGTCTTTTTACATTGATCAACCACGGCATTATGACCACTGTTTTTTTTCGTAGCCTACATTTAAGTTGTAAATTCTAAAACAATGACATAAACAGCTTGATATGTGACATGTCACGACGACAAACAACCGTTGCTAAACGGAATATGATTACTTTGTGAATTTAATGAAATTATGATCCCTGTATTTTATTTTTTGTAATTTTCTGTAAAGTTCATTTGCTACCATGAATGTTTTATTTTGATAGCTTAGGCGTTGTCACATTTGAAATTGTGTGTGATATCTTTATAAATGTGCAGAAAACATACACTTCCAAGATGCCATATACACAACAAAAATGCAATGGCTGGATACTTTATTGATCGCTTACCAACATTGGACTATAAAACAGATAATAAAAGTGTCAGGAACATAGAAGTTATTTGCAACATAATCAACTCGATTCTCCAATAGAAAACAGAAAGCTTATCCATTATTCTAGACTCTAGAGCTAGTGGCACAACAGGGAGACCACACCTAGCCATGACATCCGTTTACATTGTAATCTCATGCAAATACGCAGACATGAAGCGACTACAAACTACTAATTAAAATAGAGAAACACTAAATTTAAACAGATTAAAAAAATGTATTGGAACTACCAATCAATCAATCAATCAAGTGCCATGCCGACTGGCGTAGGCGATCATGTTTCTCCACGACTCTCTGTCTCTTGTGTTGTCAATAAGCTCGGTTGGTGAGCTTCTACCTTGCCACGATACAAGCCCATCTAGTAACTTTTCTCTTTGTCGCCCTCTATCTCTTCTCCTTTTGATCTTTCCAGTGGTTATTAAGTGTTCAAGCTGTGTTCTTCTCAGCACATGCCCTAGAAACCTTGACTGTCTGCCCCTAATGTTTGATATGATTGATCTTTTTACGTTAGCATCAATGAGAACCTCTGCATTCGTTTTCTTGGCTGTCCATGGTATTTTCATCATTCTTCTCAGAAACCACATTTCTGTAGCCTCCAATTCACTTTGAATTTTCTTGTTTATAGTCCATACTTCACATCTATAAAAAAGAATGGATTCGATATAACATCTCAGCACCCGAATTCGGGTCTGCATTGATAGACTTCCATTACACAAAATGATTCTCATTTTTTGGAATGCTAATTCAACTTGTGCCAATTTTGTGTTATTAATTATTATGGTGCATCTTGGTGGTGAATGTCTCTTTGATACAACCATTATTTCTGTTTTCTTCTTGTTTAAACTGAGGCCTTTGTTTTCACTTTCCTTCACTACTTTATCTAATAGGGCTTGCAGTTCTTGTTCGCTTCCTGCGATCAGTACTGCGTCATCAGCATATCTCAAGTTATTTATATCGTTTGAAAATATCCTCCCACTTTTATTCCGGACATATCTTATATATTTCGCATATTGGAACTACAGAAGAATGTAATGGAAGAAAAGTATTCAGACAACTTTGCAGTATTTTAATCGGCACAGTGAAGAATACACATATAAATAATAGAAAGTAGAAAAAAAAAACGATGTCTCATATAGTGATCCATTATACGAAAGTTATGAATATATATGTCAATTAAAGACAGTATCTTATGGTGAGGTATGCACTTTTCAGCCAAAGACACAAGTCGAATTTGACCATCAAGTTCTGACATCTCCATTTCATATAAAAGTTTACTGACATATCTTTCCGGTATTTTTTTTTACATTTGGTTTGCGTTCTCGAATTTTCTTCAGTTTACTGATATATATCATCTCCCTAATGCCGTGATCGCGGTTCTTTCTTATTTTTTTTAGTTAAGGGGAATAACTGTTTTAAATTAAATAGTGCAAGGGCTATAATTAGTGATCAATTATATTTTATTTTGCTCACTATATGGGCAATAACTCATGTTTATTTATAGAAAGTAATATAAGTGTTTATTATAGTACATATTCCTTAAAATTAGTTAATATGTTAGGAAATTTAATATTTTGATTATTTACTATGTGCAAAATTGTAAAATATCTGCACTTTCTTACAATTTGTTAAAAATACTGTGCTGTAAAAGAAATTCGTCTACTACAGTAATCCTACGTCTTCTGATCACCTGCCAGCAAAGATTGACGATTGTTAATCATACTTACCTGGCACAGGAGAAACCATGATCAATAAGGTGGTGCTCCCAGGTTGAGGCCCTTCCATTGCACTTCGGTTGGGTTGACCCCTGCGATCGCCCCAAATGTGGGCGACTCGAGTGCGTAATTTTTTCGTAAGGGGGACTGCGTTCGCGCTATCCCCTGATAAAACTAATGAACAAATGTAGTGAAATCCTTCTAGGCAACGAACTGTTATAACATATTTCCCTATATAACAGGTCTTCAAAATCCCCCATAATAATTTATTTCAATTTCTGTTTTTACATTCATATTTTCTCTGTCCGGATCAAGTTGTTATAACGGAGGGGGGAAGGGGGGGGGAATGAAAGACAACCTATTAATGGCATATATCGATATATTGATGATATCATCATCATGTGCTGTCTCCGCAATGGTTGACTGCGATGGACCTCTAACATCCCTGTCTATTAGAGTGGAACCTGTCCATCTCGTGATGTTTCTCTTCCACTTGTATTTATACCCACCTCTTGTTCACCCATCATCCTTTACCCTCACGTAAGATCTCCAACAAGGTGTCATGTCTTTTAAGATATCCAACATACTTTCTTTATGTATTTTAATATTTCTTTTTTTTTTTCATGTGAAGTGTTGTTAGAACCTCTTTGTTTCCTTTCTTCTCTTTTCACGGAGTTTCACTATTCTTCTATATATCCACATTTCAAAGGCATCAATTCTGTTTTCTAGTTGTTTCTTCATCGTTCATTGTCCATGTTTCTGAGCCATACATTATTATATAATAGATGTAGCATTTTATAATTCTCATTTCTAACTCGTTTGTAATTTGTTTAGATGTTAATATTGTCATCATGTCATAGAAACACTTTTAGCCATTCTAATTCTTTTTTCAACTTTTGTTTCACATCTGCCATCATTTGTCATTATGTGTCCGAGATATTGATAATGTTCTGCTTGTTGTAGTTTCTCTCTATGTATTTTATGTTTAGCATCTGGACTTTTTTTTTGCTGATTATCATGGATTTTATTTTTTTTAAATGTATATATCTTACCCATATTCTTTACTTGACATATTGACTTGATCTATTAGTCTTTGTAGTTCTTGTTCACTTTTTGCTAAAGGGACAATGTCCTCTGCATATCGCATGTTGTTTATTATTTTCCGAATATTTTTGAGTCCTGGCATTCCTTCTATATGTCTTAAAGATATTCTCTGTGTAGATATTGAATAGACTGGGTGATAAAATATATCCTTGTCTTACCCATCTTCTTATTTCTATGTATGGAGAGTAGCTGTTTTCATACCTTATTGATGCAGTCTGTTCCCAATATATATTTCAAATCAGTCTGATGTCTATTCCATCTATGCTATTTCTTGAAGACTTTTAATTTATTTTTCCTGTTGCACTCTGTCAAAGGTTTTGGCTGTAGTCTATGAAGTAGATATAGATACATTTTTGGACTTATATCTTTCAATAGTCGGATACTAAGAATAGCTTCTCTGGTTCCTTCCTTTTTCATAAAACCAAATTGTTCTTCACCGACTTAAGTGTCTATCTTGTTGTAAATTACGTGTTGACTCAAGTTGCGAGGCAAATATGTGCCAGTTGAGCGGACCTGGTTCAAATCCCTTCTGCTTCTTTCTGATAGTGAAACATCACATACAATATAAGCGTAGTCGACCCAAATTCAACTTCATGCCTACCATTTCTACCCTGGAACTGTCAACCGATGAGTATATTGGCATCCAAAGTCATGGGGCACAGTTGGCGGTAAACCATCATGGAAAAGCTTTGGTACAATCTGTGTGCCTGTCGACAGGTTGAAAGTCTCACAGTCTAGAGAAGCAGCTAAATCATAGGCATGCCAAAAACAGTTGCTAGATCTAAGCCTAAATATTTCAACTCAAACTGTAGCACGAAATATTTACTATTTCCCGTTCAACAAACAAACAAATCATGCTGATAAATCAATAAAGGTAAACAGTACAGCTACTTTCTTTGTAACACTAATCTGGTATTAGCCTCTAAATATTGGTAACATAAGGCCTACATATTAGATAAATAAATCAATATTTTTATTTTGGTTATATTACAAGAGGAAATTGTGTATTTCAGTACTTACTGTGGAAGTGCTGCATACGCTTCCCCTGAATTGCTGAGGGGGATACCCTATAATCCCTTGCAGAATGATATATGGAGTCTTGGCTGTATCATTTTTATCATGGTCACAGGTCAGATGCCGTTCTGTGATATAAATACTAAAAAGGTAATTAAACATGTGATATTTGTCAAAAAGTAAAAAAAAACAACCCTATTATAAATATCAATAAGAAATAGTTCAGTAAATTTTGTCCAGTATTAATTGTTCCTTGTCCTAGACTGAAACCATCTCCCAGAACTGGACATATTTTGTTGATCGATAAACAGAGCGTATGCGGGGTTTTTGAGGGTGTGAGCCACCTCTTCAATTCACCTTTTCATTGAACTTCCTCTGTTTCTATTGGTTTCAATTTTCATGTTGCAAGTGTTTGTAGTTGAGAGTATCTTCTTCATCGTTCTTCAGTCATATATCAGGTTACAGCACCAATAGCTTCAATGAATTGTGTGATTCGCTTCAGGTCATCCATGGAACCCCTCAAGTCTGGAAGCAGTACCGTCTCAGTAGGCCATATTTTCTCCTTCTCTTCTTGGTAGAGTTGACAGGCATGACGAATGTTTTCTGCAGTCTCTGGGCTCAGTCCACAGTTGCACAGGTCTGTCTCACCAATCTTCAGCTTTCGGAACATGTGACTTCTCAGTCTGTTGTGACCAGTTCGTAGTCTGAAAATGATGGTTTGTTCCTTGCGTGACATTTGGTGGTAGGGGTCATTTGGTTCTGCAGTTGGGTGCATTTGCTTCCACTTTTTCTTATATTCTGCTTTTAACATGGTCTTACTTTCATAGTAAGTATTATCATTTTCTATTTGTTCCAGTGATCCCCCTTTCCTTGCCAGGAGATCAGCTTTTTCATTTCCAGGTATGCCACAGTGACCTGGGATCCACTGCAGTACTGTTTCTTTGATAGTACTGCTGAGGTGTAGTAAGCAGGCTGTAAGTTCATTCATGCTCGTGTTCTTTGGATCTTTCAATGCATGCAATACTGATTTTGCATCTGTTAGAAATACTACATGTCTGTTGTGACTCGGCAAGCAATTCATGAGCATTTTGGCTGCCTCTATTATGGCTTCCATTTCTGCTTTGAAATTTGTGGAATGTTTGCCTGTGGGTATGGATTTCTCTATTTCTTTTCCATCTGGTGTTACTATATATATTCCTGATCCTCCATCTAATACTGCCTCTTTCGCTGATCCATCTGTATATACATGTGTCCATATATCCTTTGGGTATGCTTTCTGTATGTGATTCTTAGTTGTCTCCTTTAGTACTTGTATCATAGATTTATAAAAAATAGGCATATAGTCTTCTGTACACAGTATTTGTAGACCAAGAAAAGACATTCAACGTAGATGATGGAGACATTTTTTGTGAAACCTTAGAAAAATATAACATCATAGGACAGCTATTAGACAATTTTATAACATTTTACCAAAAATATCAAAGCTCAGTAAGAACTAACTGTTGGAATGACCTTTCGAAATAAGATCGGGAATAAGACAAGGCTGCTTTAATCACTGCTTTTCAACATATACAAGGACAGAATAATAAAAGAAGCACACGTCAACAATTAAAAACATTGTAAATCTGATGAATGAAATTAATAAACTACTATTCGTCGATGATCAAGTGGAAATGGGACAAAATATACGAAAGATACAAAAATGAGAAAAATTGGCAAAACCCCATCAATGCATTGAATAGCATGTAAGAAATACAACATGAAAATTAACGTAAAAAAAAAAGAAGTTATGAAAATTAACAAGTCTGCAACACCAATGGATATAACAATAGATAACACCATAGTGAAACAAGCCAAATTATTTAAATATCTAGGCAACATTTTTCTGAAAATGGAAGACTAGACAGAAATAGAAACAATGTGCCACAAAGCAAACACAGAAACTTACCAACTGTTACCATTATTTCTTCACCCACAGATCAAGATGGAAATCAAACGAGAGATAATATATATAATTGAATATTGAATTGAATACTAAATTTTCACAATCGTATCCTAGATTTATCATGGGATATTTTGTTACATACATATGTACCATACATAGAAATAATAAGAGGGTTAAGACAAGGATGCATTTTATCACCAAGCCTATTTAATATCTACACAGAGAATATCTTTAAAAATAAAGAAGAAATACCAGGACTCAAGATCAATGGGAAAATAATAAACAACATCAGATATGCAGATGACACTGTTCTTTTGGTGGAAAATGAACATGAACTACAAAGACTAATAGATCAAGTCAATAAATCAAGTAATGAATATGGACTGGATATAAAATATCCAAAAACCACGATAATCAGCAAAGACACAGAAGAACAAGAGCTAAATATAAACATACATAGAGAGAAACTACAACAAGTAAAACAGTATCAATATCTTGGACACATAGTCACAAATGATGGCAGATGTGAAACAGAAGTTAAAAGGAGAATATGAATGGCTAAAAGTACCTTTAATGACATGAGGAAATTATTAATATCTAAACAAATAACACACGAGTTAAAAATGAGAATTATAAAATGCTACATCTATTCTATACTAATGTATGGCTCAGAAACATGGACACTAAATAAACAATTAGAAGACAGAATTGATGCCTTTGAGATGTGGGTATATAGAAGAATAGGGAGAACATCATGGAAAGAGAAGAAAACAAGTAAAGAAGTGCTAGAAACACTTAATATGAAGAAAGAACTACTAAGAGAAATAAAGATAAGACAAATAAAATATTTTGGACATTAAAAGACATGACACCCTATTGAAGATCTTACTTGAGGGTAAAGTAAAAGGGAAGCGAGCAAGAGGTAGGCAGAGATACAAGTGGGAGAGTAACATCACACGATGGACATGTTACAGTCTAGCAGAGTGCACCACCAAGACAAGAGACGGGATGTTGTAGAAAACGTTGCAGCCAATCTTGGTTGCGGAGACGCCATTTGATGATAATGATTTTGTATTCAACAGGAGTTAGCAAAGCCGCTGAAATATATTTCCTTATCCATTCCTATTTTTTCCACAAACGTTAACAGTGCCGGGGTATATCCCAGGCAGGATATCCATTTGACACTCAGAAGGTGGCAACAGACTATAAAGACAATACAGTGGTACCAATACTTAATGATTTGAAACTTTCAAATATGCACTGAGATCATGATGAAATAATCCCTTTAGCTGTGATTACGTAGCTCTTGACAGCCTATAGCCTTTCTAAAAAAACACATGCTGCATAACTGAGACGATATTAGGACGCATGTAAGGTTGTCTGAAAGTCATGGTTGTCTAAGGGGAGTTTATGCATGCATGGTTAGTCCCCAAAGGGAGGCATTTCATTGCTCCAGTATACCAAGATTTTTAGCAGTATACCACGTCCTGCCTGGAGCACAGCACACACTTCTGGGTCAAATATCTCATCATTCTTCTGTCATAATTGTTGATCCATTCTCAATGATGGCACATCTAGCATTTGTCATCACATAGGAGTTTGCCACAAAAGGGCAAAGGTGCAATGTCAGCTGGCCTGCATCTATTTGCCATCCGTAGGGATTATCTTATTGAAGGCAAAAGTGAGAAATTGAGTCAAGTTGAGACAATAATTTTTCTTAGGTGACAAATTGTCAGCCTATCCTCCAACTTTCCTTAGTCGTTTTCATAACTTGCCTGGTAAGAAGACAGTGGTCCTATTATTTGCACCCCGAACTAGAAGTCCAGGCTCTGGTTGTGTGCATGAACTGAGAATCAAACAATATATCTGTCCTAGTAAAATGAGTTTCCAAGAGAAAATGGAAAGCTGCAACAGACATGATTTCCATCCTCATAATGAAACTAGTTGTCCTATATTATTTTGCATTTGACAATCACTTTATCACTTGCTAATAAGGAACCCTCAAATCAGATTTCTCACCATGATGGACAGATCCATCTGTGTACACTATAAAATCATCTCCTGGGTTATCAGAGATCAGTTGATTAATTTCAAGGTCTGCTATTCCACTGTACGACTCTTTCTCTACATTTTCTGCCAAAGTTAATTATGATATTATTTTTAAAAAATGTCTTTTGGTATGGCCAAGACTGTCGTAACCTCACCTATTGTATTTCCATTTGTGCCATCCATTCATTTTCTTATTAGCGTTGAAGTTAGCACATAGGTCAGATCTCTCCATTTCTGTCTTTGAATGAAAAAATACAGCCGAAGATGGATGTGTCAGGCCATTGGCACAAATGAAACGACGACACAACACATTTCCATTTTCTGGACTACGTCCTGCTGGAAATCTAGTTGGACCATTGTCCTGCTACAAGAGAGATCTGGTGGGAGTTTGAGAATGAACGCTGAAGAAGAAGAAGAATGATAAGAATTGGAGTGAACGAACTTCTGTTACACAAATCGGTTGAGACTTTACAATGTTAACTGTTTAATCCAACGATCGACGAAATGACCCAATAATGAATAGAGAAACAATCCTCCATCGACCGAAGATTGACATGCCACACTTAAATTCTCAAGCCCTTGGTTTCTAGTATTCCTATATGATGAGTATCTCTGGTCTATATCAAAATACATAAATGCTCTGGCTTTGGTGAATGATGAGAACGTATTGATAACATTCCAAGCATATATCTCATTTTCACAATGGGACTATCCCTAGTGCAACCAAGAACTATACACATTCCCTTATTTTGAATACGTTCACGCTGGGAATGTGAAAATGCCTAATCCATAATCAACAATAGAGAGAATTAACTTGGTGAAGCAGGTCAAGCTATAGAATTAATTGCTGCAAGATCTTGTTTGCTGTATTGTATTGTTTGATCAAACATGATATTTGTAGGTCAAACAATGATACATATTTATTTCAAGATAACACATTCTATAGTTGCTATATAGTGAAATGTTATATTGAGGCAGCAGAGATGTGGTTTTATAAAATAATGTTAAGAACACAATGGACCGTAGTGAAGATATTTTTTAAGAAGTTAATTAAAAAAGAGAGCTGCTTGCCCGCATCAGAAAGAGACAGTCCACATTTTTGGACACATCATGAGTAGAGGAAAGATGGAACACATTGTAACAACAAGCAAGTTGAAGAGCACGAGAGGTAGGGGAATACTGAGAGAGAAGGTTCTTAACAACTTAGCATTGTGGCATGGGAGGACAAATGATATCAGAAATGATTGACAGCACACGAAATAGAAAATAACCAATGCTACATGACATGGACCATAAAAAGAACACCACATTATATAATGACAGTTTTGTCCATCAAAATTGACTTTTGGTAGGCCAGTTTTAATTATATAATTTTCTCTAACACCACCACAACATGAATATTATCTTGTGATTTATTCGAGAGCTTAATGTCTTGCACCAACCAGATATATGGTATGAGGCAATATTAAATCGCTCCCGGACAACATCTACATTTAATACCAGATTCTTCAAATTTCATCTTAGATGTGTCATAGATAGGAATGTCCACATCAAGCAGGAGTAGATTAAGGTTCCAATCCATGCTCTTATCAAATATAAACTCCTCATCTATTGATGCCTTAATGGAAGTCTGTCAGCTCTCTCACGACATCGCACACCAGCATTTCCAGGATAGTAGATCCATGTGATATCCTGGAGTGTACAGAGACATAGCAAAGATGCCATCCACTTGTAACGGCACATCATTTTGAATTTTCCGAAGTGTGGACTGGGAGTCTGACAAGATAACCACCTTAGTAAATAGAGTTCCAGTGAGCCACATGAGGAGTGCCACTCGACCTCCATCCTGATACTGGTGTAGTTATTCCTTTTGTTCCACTGCACTCAGCTATAATTACCTCAGACAGATTTCTTCCCCGAAGCACAGATCCATTGGTAAACTGAATGACATCATTATTTCTGATGACATTAACAATCAGTAAATCCTTTCTTCAAGGTTTGCCTTCATTTCCACAATCTCTGAAATCAAAATATTTTGATTATCTGAGAAGTGCACACTACCTCTCAGCTACAGCTGAACATGTCATAGAGAAATAAATCAGCACTTTTCTAACATTATCAGTCTCTTATTATCATTCTTTGGCTGTAGTGATTTTCAAGGCAATATAAATACATTCAGTAGTCTGTCATTGCTTTTTGAACGACCGGATGCACAATCACCTGCAGGGGGGGGGGGGGATTTTGAGCACGGTACTTTTGCCATCACAAACATGCTCTGTACCATGGCATCACAGAGCCAGACGTTGCTGTCATATTCTTGAATATAATTTATACATTCTGACTACATGCTTAAATGACCATTATTTGTTAAACTGCTCAATACAAATCTCATTATGTCTGCACATGAAGGATTCAAAGACATGACTGACACCACCTTTCATTATTTGCTTAAACAGAAATGCTACTAATTTTTTTGGGTAATATTTGTAGATGATGTATCGTCAGCTAAATGGTAAAGTGAATTTTCCTGACCATCGACCTGTTTCCGTGTTGTGTAAAAGCCTAATTGCAAGTACATTGGAGCCAAACACAGATCTTAGGTATAACATCAAGGCAGTTTTGTTGCATACTTGGCTACAGCCGTTTGTTCATTTAACGGATATCACTTCAACAAGTCTGTTTAAACTAGCAAGCTATAGCAATTATAGTATCACAGGAGAAGTAAGTAATGTCAAGGGAATGGCAAATGATGAAACAATAACACAAAGTGAGAACAAACTAGTGAAGGATGATACTTGGAATCAAAACAGCGACTGCAATATCACAATGGAATCATTATCAATTTCTTCTAATGAATCTACCAGTGAATATTTTTATTCGTTAAAGTATGGCAATGCATCATTGTGTCGTATGCCTGGAGAAGCTTGCATCTTTCATCGCTTTAAGGAACATGAGTGTTTTCTCCGGCAGGAGACTACCAAAAGTAAAGACACAACCACAAATATTGCAGCTGCAACAAGTGATCATAGAGCACCTAGTGAGTTGGCAGTCAACACCAAATCCAGCAATAGTAATCTGCATTCATCAATAAGTATAGATAACTCCATATTCCCTGATGCCATATTAGCAGCTGGTAACAATGTTCAGCATAATTATACAAAAATATCAAACAATGCTGCAATGAAAACTGGAGGAAAAAACACTGATACAAATTTTAAGGTCAGAGTCCAAAAAATTCTGCATATTCCTTTCACAGACAATTTGAGTCCATCTCAAGATCAATTAATCATGCCATCCAACATGAATGTATTACATGGAATGGGTAAAAGCTATACCAGCATTCAAAGTACATCACTGTACAGTCATGTTAATTTAACGCAGTCAGTTTCAATGATCAAAGTACATCAAATTACTCCACAAATGGGTACGTTCAAATTCATGTTACCAAATACTGAATCAACTGCTGTTGTCGAACAGTTTAAGAAAGACATCACTATAGACCAGACACACATTTACCAAGCAGGATTTGTTAAGCAGATGCGTCGCATATTTGAATCAAAGAATGTCGGCACTTCAAACCAATGATAATTCATCTTTGCAATAAAGAAATATGTTATTTCAGAGCAACAAATGCACTCTCATGTCTTAAATATTTGTGTCAAACCTTTGTCCATTTATCAAATAATTGAAAAGAGAAGATCCAATGCACAGGTATGGGGAAACATTTACAGGGATCAATACACAATACAAACAAAGATAGATAGGGAAGTGTTACCTATTAAAAAAACAGAATAGCATCTAAGTAAATATAAATAATGTGGACAAAAACAATTTATTCTATTAGTTCCCAACACACCCAGAAGTTGCTTGTTAAGCAGCTAAAACACATCCATCTGGTTAGGCAGTTACAATGCACACAGCAGGTGCTGGCTAAGCTGTTACAACACATTCATCTTATTATCTTCTCACATAGCTAAAGCCTGCATAATGAAAAATTAAATCAATAAAATCAACAGACTCTGTATAAGGATTCTGAAATTCTTTTATTAAGATGAGCTTATTACAGAAATCCCCTTGTAGGATTCTTGGCAATACAAAAGGAAGAAACATGGATGTAACAAAAGAAACATTGCCAACACAAAGCACATATTCACAGCTTGAAAAATAATATCTATAGAATATATACTTTAATGTCACAAATCTTAAAACTGCGTATAAAATAGGTAACACCTACCCACATCTAATCTATCCACTTGAGTCTGTGACAGTTTGAGTAGACTATGGCCATAGATAAGTTTTCAAGATGCTGGCATGGCATAACACACACTTTATGTGATGTGTTTGTGAGTCCATGATTTTTTAAAAAGTTCCCCATAGTTGTAGCCATAGTAAAAATAGTTGGATCCTCAATGTTACTAATGTTTGTACACTGTCACTGAGATATTACTATGTCAGCCATTATTTTAATGAAAAAAGTAGCCATTATTTTAACCAAGAAAAATAACTTATATGAAGCACATTAGTGGCACATGGCAGAGAGGTTAGCGCGTTGGTCACACCCGTAAGGTGTGTACATCTCCGGTAATGACTTTTTTTTTCTCCCTGTCAGAGTGTACAAAACCCACCCCGAACATGATGTGGCAACAGCAAGGGCATGCGGCCTACTTTATCAAACAACCCACTCGAAACCTGCATGCAACTATGACAAATATTCCGATGAACATAACCCAATAAAAAACATTCCAGTCTGAAATGGGCATCAGGAAACAGAACAAACTATAAACTAAAGATTCTTGTACTGGTCATAAAACATATCTTATTAAAACAACATCCATACATTATTTGAAATGTATTATTGACTGTCAGTTGTCATGGGCCCTTTTGGAACAACATTTCTTCTGTGCCCTCCACACATTTAAAAAAAATGGTTTCCCCAGAGATTATATATATATATATATATATATATATATATCATAAAATGTCAATCAGTCACTGTGGCCTCTCTAGATGGGTTTCTGCCCCCCCCCTCTGAAAATAATTTTGGCTTCCTGGTCAGATGTGTCCCGCCCGTGTGATGCCAGGACCCAAAAGGGGAGTAAAAAATAACACCACTGTTTATCTTCCACGTATGTCGTAAAAGGCGACTAATGTGGTTATGGGATGGAGTTGGCTGTCCCATCCCATATAGGGTCAGTGACCCAAAGCCATGCTGAAGTCAGATGTGTCAGGCCAAAAGCTGCAGATATCGCAGTAATGCTGTGAACCATGATAGAACGCATTCCGTTCTCCGGACTACATCCTGCTAACCTGAGGAGTTTGAGAACGAACGCAGAAGATATGTGTCCCACAATGAGAACTATTGCATGATAAGACATGAAGCACTATCCAGAAATAGAAAGAGAGCATAATCCAATTCCTGAAAATGTGCTCATTCATTTCAGTGTTTCATTCATCTAAAGTACGTAGGCTGATTGAAGAATACTTGATATATCAGTGGGGCAAGCCTGATCTTTCTACTGCCAGCATGCTCTAGTATAAATACATGATATATCAGTGGGGCAAGCCTGATCTTTCTACTGCCAGCATGCTCTAGTATAAATACTTGATATATCAGTGGGGCAAGCCTGATCTTTCTACTGCCAGCATGCTCTAGTATAAATACATGATTCATTTTCCTTTTAACGCTGAAGTTAACGCATAGGTCAGATCTCCACAATTCTGTTTGTTCAAAGCTATTCTGTGCAGTTCGTGAATAGTGTGTATATTGATTGTTTTACTTTCTCTAAGTATTATTCTTCTGGGTGTTTCTTTTGGTCTACCCCTGGCTCTTTTGCCTGTAGGTTGTAGGTATCCATTCAAGAGATTGGTGGTGTATTCTGTTGATGTCTGCACGTAAGACATACCCAAGTTCGGATGCCCCCCAAAACTTGTCACTGTGATACAACAATTTCATGACGGTATGATGGCTAGTGTTATCTGCGACGGAGGAGTATCTCCTGCATTCCCTGTCACAAATGGTGTAAAGCAGGGATGTGTGCTGGCCTCTACTCTTTTCAGCCTGTTATTTACAGCCATGTTAACGGAAACACACCATAGTAATGAAACAGCAGGCATAATGATCAATTACAGAACGGATGGTGGTCTTTTCAACTTACGTCGTCTAAAAGCAAACACGAAAACTAAATCTAGTACTGTTAGAGAATTACTTTATGCTGACGACTGTGCATTGTATGCTGACTCAGTCGTAAACATGCAGAGCACCATAGACCGCTTCTCAAAGGCCTGCAACAACTTTGGTCTCACTATTAACACCAAAAAAAACAGAAGTCATGCACCAAGCAACATCAAATAGCCAACATACTGCTACTTCCATCATCGTCAATCAGGAAAAACTGCAGGTAGTCGACAATTTTACTTACCTTGGAAGCACTCTCTCTCGCGATGTCAACATTGATGTGGAAATTAACAATAGACTGGCAAAAGCTAGTGCTGTATTTGACAGATTACGCAACAATGTATGGGACAGAAGAGGTATAAGAACAACCACCAAACTACAAGTATATCATGCTGCTGTTATACCAACCTTACTATACGCCTGCGAAACGTGGACAGTGTATGCTAGACATGCAAGAAAGTTAAATCATTTCCATCTTACCTGCCTACGTAAATTACTAAACATCCATTGGTGGGACAAAGTACCAGCTACGAGGTCTTGGAAAAATCAACCTCAATAAGCATCCACACAATACTTATGAAGGCGCAGGCACGCTGGGCAGGCCATCTTGTGCGTATGGAGAACTCGCGTTTGCCAAAACAAATATATTATGGAGAACTCAAGACAGGATTTCGAAAAGCTGGTGGACAGAAAAAGCGTTTCAAAGACACGCTCAAGTCATCCTTGAAACATCTTAACATTGACGTAGGCGCTTGGGAGAGCCTCGCTCAGGATAGAACAGCATGGCGTTACAGCATTAGAACGGGAGCACTAGCGGCGGAAGAATTCAGACAAGAAACTGCAAGACAGAAGCGGACACGTAGAAAAGAAAAAACATCTCAACCTCACACAGATACCTTCTATTGTTGTCAATTCTGTAAAAGAACATTTTGTGCGCGCATTGGACTTGCTAGTCATTTAAAAACGCACTATTAACTTTATTATTTTTTTTATTTATTGTTATTATTATTATGGTTGAGTTTTTGGTCATCGTCGATCACGACGGACGAACATCATCAAGACATACCCGATGTAGGACCAACGGATAAATACATGATATATCAGTGATTTATCTTTCCACTGCCAGCATATTTTAGTATAAATACATGATATATCAGTGATTTATCATTCTACTATTAGCATGCTCTAGTATAAATACATGATATATCAGTAGGGCAAACCTGATCTTTCTACTGCCAGCATACTCTAGTATAAATACATGATATATCAGTGATTTATCTTTCTACTGCTAGCATGGTCTTTGGTAAGGCTATAAATAGTATATCATTAAGTCATCGGGTATGTGTCCGCTATAATATAAGTCATTAAGCAATTTGGTGATTATTTCTACTCCAAAGTCACATAAAGCTACTAATTTCTCAAATGTGATATTGTCTGGTTCTGGGGCGGTCACATATTTCATGTATCTTATGGCCTACCCTACTTCTGCTGCGAGCATTGATCGACCCTCACCATTATCTTGTATCTTTATTTTGGGTCTGTTGTTATCATACAGTTTCTTTTTTTTCATACATATTTCTTTTCATAAAAATTGTAGGCCCGGGATCTGGGAAAGAACCATATCGACTGTAGTACAATATTATATGTCTTCTTCTGCGTTCGCTCTCATATAACCACAACGAATATATCGTGTGATTTCCGCTGGGGAGCGTGAAGTACGTTGTGCTGCAATTTCCACAGTAGACTTGCACCTCGGTTGGCCACTTGTGGTCTGGACGTCTGAGGTCCAGCACATCCATTTCATCATGCCTTTAATTCGAGTAGGCTTCCTTAGTCCGTGACAGCCTGTCTATCTGTCGCCGGGCACGCTGGTGTGTAGTGCATCTTCATCAAGACGCTAGTCGAGCACGTCTTTCTTGCACAATGTGTTCCACCGTCTATAAACCCATCTCCTGCAATTGAACGTACTCTGCCTGTGTCCATCGGGTACTGAACCGTTTCTCATCTGCGAGCCTGGTTCTGTATGAGAAAGAACTCGCCAGAAGAGTTGGACCCAGGCTCTTTCGTCTTCTTACCTGAGGTGTCGTTCACAGACATCGTGAACCCCTCGCCCAAGTTCGAGTCTGACTCCACGCGTTTGAGAGTAATGCGTTCTCGAGCTGAGGACCGTGTCCCAATAGCACCTGAGCCCATCAGGTACTGAAACTTTTCTCTCTGCAAGTGTATTTCTGGCATAGGAAAACCTGACAGTAGAGTTGGGCCAGGGCTAATTTCTTTGTCCCTTTTGTACCTGAGCCCATTGGGTACAGAACCCTTTCTCTTCGCGAGCATGTGTCCGGTATAGGAAGGCTCGACATTAGAGTTGGGTCAGATCTTCTTGCTTTCCCAAACGCCCATGATTGGGTCTGGGTATCTGCCTATAAGGAGCACAGGTAACTAGAAGCTCACTTCGAGCTAACAGATCTTGTAGTTCCCCTTTCCTAGGAACTTTTAACTTTCTATTTGCAGATCGCGCTGCCCTCTGGCCTTTCATTGTGTAATTGTACTCAGTATGAAATATATTTGTCTCTCGCCATGCATCTACCTTTACATGCCTTTTACAGTGAACGACCCTCCAATGTTCGGACTGGACTGACTAGCTTCACTGTATGTGGTGATGTCGGAGATATTGTCTGTTTCTTATGCAGTCAAATCTCTTTCCATCTGCTACCTCCACATTCTCGGACACGATCCCCAAATGATTTGGCCAGAATCAGCTCGAGCTTCTGTATTTCTGTTTCCAGGGTGCACATTTTGGATCTTGGTTATCTGCTAACCCTGGGTCCGCCGAGAGCAATGCTTTCCCTTTGCACCCCATTATTTGTCTAAAAGTGGAAAATGATATTTTCTGCTGTTTTCGTTCACTTGGAATATGTGTATATCTGAAATTTTGTCTCTTTTACAACTATGTTTTGTAATTTATACAGAGGTCCCCCACCTAATCCCAGAGCAACTAAACCGTCCACTATCGATTCATTCCAAGAACATCAGATTTCTTCAGATTGATTTGAATTATTTTTCTTCGATGTTTACATATGACTAGACATGCTAAATTTAGACCTCAAATGGCTACTCGTAAAGGCGGCTATCATTGTAATTTTTCAATTGTTTCTAATAGGTGTTTATACTTATTTTGCTATGAATTTTTGAATAGGTCTTCAATTTTTTTCAAAACTTCGCCAGAAATGAAATGAGTTAATATGAAAAATTTTAATGGAATTTCAGAAATCGAGAATAACTCAGACATGGATGTGGAATTAGTTCAGGACTTGGGAGTTGAAAGTAGTGATGATTGTTGATCTGTAGTCTAGGCCTAATTTATGATGTACGTCAACCTCCTCTGCAATATATGCCTATATATTTGGAGTAGTTAAGTTATAGAATGATGTCTACTGATGAACTCCTGAATGTGACTGTAGTGTCAAGTGCATTGTCCAGAAATATATTTGAAAGCATAACACATATTTTCATCTCAATGATAACTCCAAATTCATGCCATAAGGACTAGATGTAAATGTTACGGTTAGATCTCTGTTTGATCTTATTCTAACCAAGTCCAGAGAGCTAATGATGCATGACCAAGATATTACTATTGATGAAGCTATGATAGCTTTTACAGACTCCAATTCAAACAGTAGACATATATGAAAAATAAAACCCAGGGAATCAAAATTTGGTGTTCAGCTGATCCTGATTCTGGATATATATCATCAAGTGACATACTATTTCTAGAACGTTATCTTCGTTGTGGATACTCTGAGCGCCTCTCTGTCCCGGGTAAGCAGGCCTGTATTGGCCAGATACACGTGCATACATTCTTCAATGTCGCTTGTCCATCATCTTCTTGGTCTTCCTCTTCCTCTCTGGTCTGGTACTCTGCCCTCTAGAATCAGCCTTTTGATACCATCATGTCACTTTAAGTGTCCAAATTACTGTAGCTTCCTTCTTATGATTGTGTTTAAAAGCCACCCTTCATTTAGTTTCAGTAATTTCAATGTTCTTCTTTTTCTCTGTCCATGATATTCGTAGAGATTTTTCTGTAGCACTTCATTTCAAAAGAATTTACCGGTACTCTTTGGGATATTATCTTGTTTATAGTCCAAGATCCTCATTCTGGATATCTCTATAAAGTTTAGGTGTATGCTGGGTAATAAAACAAAAAGATGAATTATGATATGATATGCTGTTGTCATGCTGTGTAATGGAGATTGCTTTGCAGCTTTAATTTGAATATTTATCAGCAAACAATTTGACACTAGTAAATAAAGACGACATAAAGTTATATGACAAGTAAACTTGACGTACTGACATTCACAATGATATGTTCATAGAGCAGTACCTATTCCATTTATCTGTTAATTGAACAAATTGATTGCAAATTGTATTTTTTAAATTAATTTTCTTGCACAATCACTTCTATTTTATCAGAATTTTCCCCCTTGCCCTGGGAATTAAGCCCTGGGTTGTTCCGTATTGGCCACGACTGACAGGGTTAATGACATTATTTGCAATGACCTATCACAATAGTGACATTAAGACACTTTCCAACTAAAATATGCACTAGCTAATTATTGCAGTGACTTGCTGGGGTTAAAAGGAGAGCACAAATAGTATTTCTGTTAATGCTAGTCAAATGAGACGACTAGGGAAGTTTTGGGGGTGGAGTTTACTGTTGCATCTCATAGATGAAAGTGAGACAAAAACCCTGTTAAACTCAGATGTCTCATGTGGAAAACAACAGATATCAAAACCCAGATCACAACCTGTTATTCTTTAACAAAATGTGAACTCTTAGTGGACTGGATATAAACATTCAAAAAACAAAAACCATGATAATCAGCAAAGACACAGAAGAACAGGAGGTAGACATAAACGGAGAGAAACTACAACAAGTAAAACATTATCAATATCTTGGACACATAGTCACAAATGATGGCAAATGTGAAACAGAAGTTAAAAGGAGAATAGGAATGGCTAAAAGTACCTTCAATGACATGAGGAAATTATTAATATCTAAACAAATTACAAACAAGTTAAAAATGAGAATTATAAAATGCTACATCTATTCCATATTAATGTATGGCTCAGAAACATGGACACTAAATAAACAATTAGAAGACAAAATTGATGCCTTTGAGATATGGGTATATAGAAGAATAGGGAGAACATCATGGAAAGAGAAGAAAACAAATAAAGAGGTGCTAAAGACACTTAATATGAAGAAAGAACTACTAAGAGAAATAAAGATCAGGCAAATAAAATACTTTGGACACATTAAAAGACATGACACCCTATTGAAGACCTTACTTGAGGGTAAAGTCAAAGGGAAGCGAGCAAGAGGTAGGCAGAGATACAAGTGGGAGAGTAACATTATACGATGGACAGGTTACAGTCTAGCAGAGTGTACCACCAAGACAAGAGACAGGAGATGAGTTGCAGCCAACCTTCGTTGCGGAGACGGCACTTGATGATGATGATGAACTCTTAGTTCCGACACAAGAGGCATTGGAGTTATTGTAGTCCGAATGGGCGTTACAGACCTGACATATTTATTACCCAACAGTGAATTAAATAAACCTCCTTGAGGCTTGGTGAGATGAGATGAAATGCTTGAGGAAAGCTGCCGGGATCACCAGGCTTGATAGATTGTGAAATGAATATATCAGGGAAAGTATATTTATAATATCTTGTACAGATTACATAGAGTAAAGAATTGTAAAAAGATCATATCTAGATTGTGTAAGAATATGGGCGCATCTGCTGTTTCGTCCACCACTGTGACCTTTGCTCTGCTATCGAGGTGTTTTCCAACCTTTCCCAGGGTCAAGTGATCAGAAGATTCTCCAAGGTGGCGCGTGATTGACATGAATGGCGGTCTCTGGTGGTAATGGTCACTTAAAAAGACATTTATAGTTGTGATTATAGTTATAGTTATAGAAACTTATAAATTTATAGTTATAAATTTATAAGTTGTGTCATGTTCTGAGACGTAGAATTATAACTTGTTCTGATCTGTTCATAATGTGATAGTCATCTTGTGTTGGTGTTTGTGGCTTTCAATTGTCCTACTGGATTACATGATGTAGTCCAGAGAATAGAAGTGTGTTGTGTCACTATTTTATTTGCATCAATGACATGACACATCTGACTTTAGTGTTGGCCAACATATGAAAGGATAAACAAATATAAGTGTACATGCTGCCTATAAATAAATAGCATACCAACAATGAAAAAATTTACTTACTTGATTCCTGAGATTGCCTGCTTTCACTCTTTCTTTCCTGTGCCATGTGGTGGCAGGTACATGTCTTCTTCAGCTGTGTTCTGTCTGTATAGAGGGTTGTTAGCGATGAACAAAATTTGTGGTAACAGTTGTAGCCGCAGGTCTTGTAGTGCAGGACATTCAATAAGGTGGTGTATTACCCCGCGTTTGTACACGTTTTATTGCTTCACTGGATGTATAGTCTCCACCTGGTGATTTATTATTTGGGCTATGTTTCTTTACAGTTCCAACTTTTAACGTGATTTTCATTGGTTGAGAACACAACATATACGTACAGTGACCACATCCGCCAGGATAACTCACGCTATTTTTGAATCTGTTACCACGACATTCTGGAGAAGGGCTTCTTGAAACACAGAACAGCTGGGTAAAGAAAGTTACTGGGAAATATGACTTAATGACATGGATCTAAATTAGTTTAAAGGAACGGTGAGAAATACACGGTGCGTTCATGTAAGTTTGAAATACGAAACAGACGGCGAAGAGGGCCAGAAGAAACAACTGGTAGTAATTAGAAGAGCAAACGGTGCATTAAATATTATTGGCTGAAGAGGAATATTAGTGTAATTGTTCTGAAATGTTTTAAACTTTGGGATGTCAATATTGTAAAGTAACAATATTAGAGTTGTCATTTTTATTTCAGGTAATTTCTGTAGTATGTGGATAATGCTTACACTTTAAAATATTAAGTAATTTTCCAGCAATTTTTTCAGTATATTTTGCATTTTAAAAAGAAATTAGTAAAAAATGTATTTAGAGTTTTAGTGTCATGATAAGTTCGATGGCAGATACTGATAAGTGAGATGATTGATACTGATAAGTGAGATGACTGACACTGATAAGTGAGATCATTAACACTGATAAGTGAGATGATTGACACTGATAAACGAGATGATTGACACTGATAAGTGAGATGACTGACACTGATAAGTGAGATGACTGACACTGATAAGTGAGATGACTGACACTGATAAGTAAGATGACTGACACTGATAAGTGAGATGATTGACACTGATAAGTGAGATGACTAACACCGATAAGTGAGATGACTGACACTGATAAGTGAGATGATTGACACTGATAAGTGAGATGACTGACACTGATAAGTGAGATGACTGACACTGGTAAGTGAGATGATTGACACTTATAAGTAAGATGACTGACACTGATAAGTGAGATGATTGACACTGATAAGTGAGATGACTAACACCGATAAGTGAGATGACTGACACTGATAAGTGAGATGACTGACACTGATAAGTAAGATGACTGACACTGATAAGTGAGATGATTGACACTGATAAGTAAGATGACTGACACTGATAAGTAAGATGACTGACACTGATAAGTGAGATCATTAACACTGATAAGTAAGATGACTGACACTGATAAGTGAGATCATTAACACTGAAAAGTGAGATCATTAACACTGATAAGTGAGATGATTGACACTGATAAGTGAGATGGCTGACACTGACTGATAAATAAGATGACTGACACTGATAAGTGAGATGACTGACACTGATAAGTGAGATGACTGACACTGATAAGTAAGATGACTGACACTGATAAGTAAGATGACTGGCACTGATAAGTGAGATGACTGACACTGATAAGTGAGATGATTTACACTAATAAGTGAGATGACTGACACTGATAAGTGAGATGACTGACACTGATAAGTGAGATGACTGACACTGATAAGTGAGATGACTGACACTGATAAGTAAGATGACTGACACTGATAAGTGAGATGATTGACACTGATAAGTGAGATGACTAACACCGATAAGTGAGATGACTGACACTGATAAGTGAGATGATTGACACTGATAAGTGAGATGACTGACACTGATAAGTGAGATGACTGACACTGGTAAGTGAGATGATTGACACTTATAAGTAAGATGACTGACACTGATAAGTGAGATGATTGACACTGATAAGTGAGATGACTAACACCGATAAGTGAGATGACTGACACTGATAAGTGAGATGACTGACACTGATAAGTAAGATGACTGACACTGATAAGTGAGATGATTGACACTGATAAGTAAGATGACAGACACTGATAAGTAAGATGACTGACACTGATAAGTGAGATCATTAACACTGATAAGTAAGATGACTGACACTGATAAGTGAGATCATTAACACTGAAAAGTAAGATCATTAACACTGATAAGTGAGATGATTGACACTGATAAGTGAGATGGCTGACACTGACTGATAAATAAGATGACTGACACTGATAAGTGAGATGACTGACACTGATAAGTGAGATGACTGACACTGATAAGTAAGATGACTGACACTGATAAGTAAGATGACTGACACTGATAAGTGAGATGACTGACACTGATAAGTGAGATGATTTACACTAATAAGTGAGATGACTGACACTGATAAGTGAGATGACTGACACTGATAAGTGAGATGACTAACACTGATAAGTGAGATGATTGACACTGATAAGTGAGATGACTGACACTGATAAGTGAGATGACTGACACTGATAAGTGAGATGACTGACACTGATAAGTAAGATGACTGACACTGATAAGTGAGATGATTGACACTGATCAGTAAGATGACTGACACTGACTGATAAATAAGATGACTGACACTGATAAGTGAGATGACTGACACTGATAAGTGAGATGACTGACACTGATAAGTGGGATGGCTGACACTGACTGATAAATAAGATGACTGACACTGATAAGTGAGATGACTGACACTGATAAGTGAGATGACTGACACTGATAAGTAAGATGACTGACACTGATAAGTAAGATGACTGACACTGATACGTGAGATGACTGACACTGATAAGTGAGATGATTGACACTGATAAGTGAGATGACTGACACTGATAAGTGAGATGACTAACACTGATAACTGAGATGACTAACACTGATAAGTGAGATGACTAACACTGATAACTGAGATGACTAACACTGATAAGTGAGATGACTAACACCGATAAGTGAGATGACTGACACTGATAAGTGAGATGACTGACACTGATAAGTGAGATGATTGACACTGATCAGTAAGATGACTGACACTGATAAGTAAGATGACTGACACTGATAAGTGAGATCATTAACACTGATAAGTAAGATGACTGACACTGATAAGTGAGATCATTAACACTGAAAAGTGAGATCATTAACACTGATAAGTGAGATGATTGACACTGATAAGTGAGATGGCTGACACTGACTGATAAATAAGATGACTGACACTGATAAGTGAGATGACTGACACTGATAAGTGAGATGACTGACACTGATAAGTAAGATGACTGACACTGATAAGTAAGATGACTGACACTGATAAGTGAGATGACTGACACTGATAAGTGAGATGATTGACACTGATAAGTGAGATGACTGACACTGATAAGTGAGATGACTGACACTGATAAGTGAGATGACTAACACTGATAAGTGAGATGATTGACACTGATAAGTGAGATGACTGACACTGATAAGTGAGATGACTGACACTGATAAGTGAGATGACTAACACTGATAAGTGAGATGACTAACACTGATAAGTGAGATGACTAACACTGATAAGTGAGATGACTAACACTGATAAGTGAGATGATATAACACTGATAAGTGAGATGACTGACACTGATAAGTGAGATGACTAACACTGATAAGTGAGATGACTGACACTGATAAGTGAGATGACTGACACTGATAAGTGAGATGACTAACACTGATAACTGAGATGACTAACACTGATAAGTGAGATGACTAACACTGATAACTGAGATGACTAACACTGATACGTGAGATGACTAACACCGATAAGTGAGATGACTGACACTGATAAGTGAGATGACTGACACTGATAAGTAAGATGACTGACACTGATAAGTGAGATGATTGACACTGATCAGTAAGATGACTGACACTGATAAGTAAGATGACTGACACTGATAAGTGAGATCATTAACACTGATAAGTAAGATGACTGACACTGATAAGTGAGATCATTAACACTGAAAAGTGAGATCATTAACACTGATAAGAGAGATGATTGACACTGATAAGTGAGATGGCTGACACTGACTGATAAATAAGATGACTGACACTGATAAGTGAGATGACTGACACTGATAAGTGAGATGACTGACACTGATAAGTAAGATGACTGACACTGATAAGTAAGATGACTGACACTGATAAGTGAGATGACTGACACTGATAAGTGAGATGATTGACACTGATAAGTGAGATGACTGACACTGATATGTGAGATGACTGACAATGATAAGTGAGATGACTAACACTGATAAGTGAGATGATTGACACTGATAAGTGAGATGACTGACACTGATAAGTGAGATGACTGACACTGATAAGTGAGATGACTAACACTGATAAGTGAGATGACTAACACTGATAAGTGAGATGACTAACACTGATAAGTGAGATGACTAACACTGATAAGTGAGATGACTAACACTGATAAGTGAGATGACTAACACTGATAAGTGAGATGACTAACACTGATACGTGAGATGATTGACACTGATAAGTGAGATGACTGACACTGATAAGTGAGATGACTGACACTGATAAGTGAGATGACTGACACTGATAAGTGAGATGACTGACACTGATAAGTGAGATGATTGACACTGATAAGTGAGATGATTGACACTGATAAGTGAGATGAATAACACTGATAAGTGAGATGATTGACACTGATAAGTGAGATGATTGACACTGATAAGTGAGATGAATAACACTGATAAGTGAGATGACTGACACTGATAAGTGAGATGATTTACACTAATAAGTGAGATGACTGACACTGATAAGTGAGATGACTGACACTGATAAGTGAGATGACTAACACTGATAAGTGAGATGATTGACACTGATAAGTGAGATGACTGACACTGATAAGTGAGATGACTGACACTGATAAGTGAGATGACTGACACTGATAAGTAAGATGACTGACACTGATAAGTGAGATGATTGACACTGATCAGTAAGATGACTGACACTGACTGATAAATAAGATGACTGACACTGATAAGTGAGATGACTGACACTGATAAGTGAGATGACTGACACTGATAAGTGGGATGGCTGACACTGACTGATAAATAAGATGACTGACACTGATAAGTGAGATGACTGACACTGATAAGTGAGATGACTGACACTGATAAGTAAGATGACTGACACTGATAAGTAAGATGACTGACACTGATACGTGAGATGACTGACACCGATAAGTGAGATGACTGACACTGATAAGTGAGATGACTGACACTGATAAGTGAGATGACTGACACTGATAAGTGAGATGACTAACACTGATAAGTGAGATGATTGACAATGATAAGTGAGATGACTGACACTGATAAGTGAGATGACTGACACTGATAAGTGAGATGACTAACACTGATAAGTGAGATGACTAACACTGATAAGTGAGATGACTAACACTGATAACTGAGATGACTAACACTGATAAGTGAGATGACTAACACTGATAACTGAGATGACTAACACTGATAAGTGAGATGACTGACACTGATAAGTGAGATGATTGACACTGATCAGTAAGATGACTGACACTGATAAGTAAGATGACTGACACTGATAAGTGAGATCATTAACACTGATAAGTAAGATGACTGACACTGATAAGTGAGATCATTAACACTGAAAAGTGAGATCATTAACACTGATAAGTGAGATGATTGACACTGATAAGTGAGATGGCTGACACTGACTGATAAATAAGATGACTGACACTGATAAGTGAGATGACTGACACTGATAAGTGAGATGACTGACACTGATAAGTAAGATGACTGACACTGATAAGTAAGATGACTGACACTGATAAGTGAGATGACTGACACTGATAAGTGAGATGATTGACACTGATAAGTGAGATGACTGACACTGATAAGTGAGATGACTGACACTGATAAGTGAGATGACTGACACTGATAAGTGAGATGATTGACACTGATAAGTGAGATGACTGACACTGATAAGTGAGATGACTGACACTGATAAGTGAGATGACTAACACTGATAAGTGAGATGACTAACACTGATAAGTGAGATGACTAACACTGATAAGTGAGATGACTAACACTGATAAGTGAGATGATATAACACTGATAAGTGAGATGACTGACACTGATAAGTGAGATGACTAACACTGATAAGTGAGATGACTGACACTGATAAGTGAGATGACTGACACTGATAAGTGAGATGACTAACACTGATAACTGAGATGACTAACACTGATAAGTGAGATGACTAACACTGATAACTGAGATGACTAACACTGATACGTGAGATGACTAACACCGATAAGTGAGATGACTGACACTGATAAGTGAGATGACTGACACTGATAAGTAAGATGACTGACACTGATAAGTGAGATGATTGACACTGATCAGTAAGATGACTGACACTGATAAGTAAGATGACTGACACTGATAAGTGAGATCATTAACACTGATAAGTAAGATGACTGACACTGATAAGTGAGATCATTAACACTGAAAAGTGAGATCATTAACACTGATAAGTGAGATGATTGACACTGATAAGTGAGATGGCTGACACTGACTGATAAATAAGATGACTGACACTGATAAGTGAGATGACTGACACTGATAAGTGAGATGACTGACACTGATAAGTAAGATGACTGACACTGATAAGTAAGATGACTGACACTGATAAGTGAGATGACTGACACTGATAAGTGAGATGATTGACACTGATAAGTGAGATGACTGACACTGATATGTGAGATGACTGACACTGATAAGTGAGATGACTAACACTGATAAGTGAGATGATTGACACTGATAAGTGAGATGACTGACACTGATAAGTGAGATGACTGACACTGATAAGTGAGATGACTAACACTGATAAGTGAGATGACTAACACTGATAAGTGAGATGACTAACACTGATAAGTGAGATGACTAACACTGATAAGTGAGATGACTAACACTGATAAGTGAGATGACTAACACTGATAAGTGAGATGACTAACACTGATACGTGAGATGATTGACACTGATAAGTGAGATGACTGACACTGATAAGTGAGATGACTGACACTGATAAGTGAGATGACTGACACTGATAAGTGAGATGACTGACACTGATAAGTGAGATGATTGACACTGATAAGTGAGATGATTGACACTGATAAGTGAGATGAATAACACTGATAAGTGAGATGATTGACACTGATAAGTGAGATGATTGACACTGATAAGTGAGATGAATAACACTGATAAGTGAGATGAATGACACTGATAAGTGAGATGATTGACACTGATAAGTGAGATGATTGACACTGATAAGTGAGATGACTGACACAGAAGATACTGTACAAATTGAGAATTATTCAGTTTACCGACAGGACGGTAGGTTTACATTCGTTACCTATTAAAGCAAAGTTTACCGACAGGACGGTAGGTTTACATTCGTTACCTATTAAAGCAAAGTTTACCGACAGGACGATAGGTTTACATTCGTTACCTAGTAAAGTAAAGTGATTAATCAGAAAAACAATATGTAATTATATACTGTGTCACATTTATTTCTAGTTACAAATAAAAGCAACTGTGTTTTGAGTCGTGGTTTGGTATGGGTAAACAGTCTTAATGTAATAACAGTAAACTACATTGCTACCTTTTGCGACATCATGCGTCATTATTTAGGAACTAATATAAACAATACGGGTGACTGCGCAGTTGAGATAAAGAGAAGAACAGCAATGGCGCTGTCAAAATTAAAACAGCTAAAGAAATTATGGCAGGGTAACATAAGAACCAAGTTGTGTTTACTACGAACATATGTGTTTCCTGTGGCTACATATGGATGTAAAACATGGGCACTAAACAAAACAGTGGCCAAGAGTATAACATCATTAGAATAAAAGTGCTACAGAAGCGATCTGAACATACCATGGACAGCAAGGAAAACAAACCTGGAGGTGTTTAGAACAATTAATGCACAGGAAAGCTGGCTTTTGAACACCCTATTAAAGGAAAAGGTATTTTTTTCCCCGGTCACATTGAGAGACACGACGGCATGGGGTAACTCAACCAACTGAAAGCCAAACAATAATGAAAACACTAAACGAATGGGGTCCAACTTAATGTAGCGAACAGGTCTTCTATACGGCAGATTGGTCACGGCAGCATTCACATCAACCACATCTGAATATAACAAGACCGATCAGCATTCATATTAAGTTCCCATGTTACACATATTTTTTGGGGGGCAGCAGTTCATAATTTTACAGTACATTATTTTACATTTACGCAGTAATTATAATTCATTAACGGTTGTTTTACCTGTAATACTGCTGCTTTCAGTACAGTAGGTGCTTTTGACACAGTAGCTGATCTCTACACAGTAGCTGTTCTCTACACAGTAGTTGCTCTCTACACAGTAGTTGCTCTCTACGCAGTAGCTGTTCTCTACACAGTAGTTGGTCTTTGCATAGTAGCTGCTCTCTACGCAGTAGCTGATCTCTACACAGTAGCTGTTCTCTACACAGTAGCTGGTCTCTACACAGTAGTTGCTCTCTACACAGTAGTTGCTCTCTACGCAGTAGCTGCTCTCTACGCAGTAGCTGCTCTCTACACAGTAGCTGCTCTCTACACAGTAGTTGCTCTCTACACAGTAGTTGCTCTCTACGCAGTAGTTGCTCTCTACACAGTAGTTGCTCTCTACACAGTAGTTGCTCTCTACACAGTAGTTGCTCTCTACGCAGTAGCTGCTCTCTACGCAGTAGCTGCTCTCTACACAGTAGTTGCTCTCTACACAGTAGCTGCTCTCTACGCAGTAGCTGCTCTCTACACAGTAGCTGCTCTCTACGCAGTAGCTGCTCTCTACGCAGTAGTTGCTCTCTACACAGTAGTTGCTCTCTACGCAGTAGCTGCTCTCTACGCAGTAGCTGCTCTCTACACAGTAGCTGGTCTCTACACAGTAGTTGCTCTCTACACAGTAGTTGCTCTCTACGCAGTAGCTGCTCTCTACGCAGTAGCTGCTCTCTACACAGTAGCTGCTCTCTACACAGTAGTTGCTCTCTACACAGTAGTTGCTCTCTACACAGTAGTTGCTCTCTACACAGTAGTTGCTCTCTACACAGTAGTTGCTCTCTACACAGTAGCTGGTCTCTACACAGTAGTTGCTCTCTACACATGTGTGACTGGTCCGCATACGTGCATTATGGCACCAACCCTGTCACATACACCTGTATTTGTACAGGGTGTATGTGATGGGGTTGGTGTGACGATGTCACCACGCCTGGTACTCGTATGTGGGTGTATCTGCATGTGGGTGGATCCGCCTGGAGACGGATAGTGTAGCAGTGTCTCAGTTCCTAAGACCACCGGAAATATGTTTTTTCCGATGATCTTAGGTGACCCTTGTGAAAAGGTCGATCGACCCCAAAGTGGTCGCGATCACCAGGTTGAGAACCGCTGTATTAGATGAAAAAAAGAACGGTTTGAAGAAGAGAGTTTTAGCCTTCTAAAATATTGCACACATTTGAAAAGTTTGAATCTTCTAAAACACTGAGATTTTGAACGTCCTAAATGAGAGTTTGAAAAACAGAGTTTGAACATTCTAAAATAGAGTTTCACTGAGAGTTTGAATCTTGTAAGTTAAAAATTAAGCATTGTAAATAAAACCTATCCGTGGCACAAAATGATAACAGATACAAGAGCTCTATTGTCTTTAACCGCCGTTGATAGTAGCAAATATATTAATTTATTCTTAAATTGTTTATCTTTAGTAAAAGAGTAAAAACAGAGCAATTTGATAATAAAGAAATATGAAGAAGAAAAACAACAATTTTGTATACACTATAATTCATCATTCCTTCTGTGGATAATCATCCAGTGAACTGTTCTTGAATTCTGCTGTTTCGTATTCCTCTGAATTCTTGACAATTTGTAATCTTTCACAACAAGTAAAACATTATTAATATCTTGGACACATAGTCACAAATGATAACAGATGTGAAACAAGTTAAAAGGTGAATAGGAATGGCTAAAAGTACCTTCAATGACATGAGGAAAATATTAACATCTAAACAAACTACAAACAAGTTAAAAATAAGAATTATAAAAATGATACATCTATTCTATATTAATGTATGGCTCAGAAATACGGACACTAAATAAACAATTAGAAGACAGAAGTGATGACTTTGAGATGAGGGTATATAGGAGAATAGAGAGAAAAGAGAAGAAAACAAATAAAGAGGTGCTAAAAACACTTAATATGAAGAAAGAACTACTAAGAGAAATAAAGATGAGGCAAATTTTGGACACATTAAAAGACGTGACACCTTATTGAAGACCTTACTTGAGGGTAAAGTCAAAGGGAAGCGAACAAGAGGTAGACAGAGATACAAGTGGGAGAGGAACATCACACGATGGCCAGATTACAGTCTAGCAGAGTGCACCACAAGACAAGAGACAGGGGGTGTTGGAGATCCGGTGCAGCCAACCTTCGTTGCGGAGACGGAACTTGATGATGATGATAATTCTTCGTGTCCGCTTTACTCTGGCATCTCTCCGTCTCTCCAGACCATAGTTTTATTGTTGTGCTATAAGGTTTATAATCTATAATTAATGGCGATGATGAATAAAAAGACTAGTCTGAAGTGACCAATCGTCAGTATAAGGGATTTTGTAGCTGTGTGTTAAAGGTCGCATGCTCTTGCTGTCGCTACGTCATATTATGGGTGCAATTTTTAAATTTACTCTATGAAAGGAAAAAAAACTACAACCCGCTGTCCAAACTGGAGATCGATAGTTGTGAATGATTTGTGTCAATAGTAAATTAAAATAACAGGAATATTCGAATGAGTCACTTTCGAAAGCTGTTTTTCAATGAGCCCACAGGGTCTTACATTGTTGATTGATCAGAGTCTTACGCATGTGGTTGCGTCTGTGTGTCTCACCAATGGCCCACTAGACAAACCACCCATGCAACATAAAATTTTAGTAGATGACATGCTGTTATATTGAGGTTATCTTCTTATAGAAGCTTCATGGCATGTAATCTATACAATTATGCTTTTATTTTGTTGTTGAAATGTGTTTCATGTTTGCTTGAATATATGTATGCACATATATGGGAGTGAGCCAGAGATGTACTGTGCAGCACTGGGGATGAGGAAACTGACAGCATTGTTTTTTCCTATGGCTGAGACCCATCATAGAGGCACAGTGACTCAGGACGTGACAATCCTTTTAACTTGGACATTTGGTTGCATGCCTGTAGCAATAGAGAAGTTCGGCATAACCAGTAGTCAATTGGTGGCGGGGAATGAGCACTGTGAACCCTATATTAGCTACAGTGACTCGGAGCAGTGCATAGGTTGAAACCTACCTTCCTGGAGGTGTGATAGTTATTCTCTGGCTCTGTCCCGGGGTGGGTCGAAAATCCACAGACATCCCAGCAATATAATGCCATTTAATGGCATTGGGTCAAAGGGCATGAGCCCATGGACCACTGGATCAGCAACCAACCAACCATCAGGAGTCTTAGTCACAAAGAAACTTCTACAGTATATACATGGAATCACATGTCCAATTGTACCGTCATGTGCTGTTTCCTTGAAATATCTGCTATCACTTTCTCCTTTGTTTTTAAACCATTTGTAATCTTTCCCCTCCAAGTAACACAAGCCTCATCGCTGAGGATAGAATTCGCTGGAGGACTCTGTGTGCTGAAGCTTCCAATGTGGTACCCCTACGACCCTGAAGGGTTATGGGTTTTATTGATTGAACACAAGCCATAGCATTCTGTTCCCAAGTTTTCGTAAATATAACAACAGTAATACTAAAACAAATAACCCGTGAGGGTTGTAGGGGTGTCACAATGAGACCTTTGCTACAGAAAGATCTTCACACATCTCTATCCTCTACCACCCTGATGAGATTTGGAACTTCACAGCCTGCCCATTGTTTAATATTATCCAGTCATATCTTCTTCTGGCCACCTCGTCTTCTTATACCCTCCATCGTACCTTCAAAAACATTTTTTATCATCGAGGCATGTCTCATCACGTGACCGAACCATCGGAGTTTACAAAGTTTCACGAATGTCAACAGTGGCTCTTGTTGCCCAGTTAGAGAATTAATTTGATCATGCACAGACATTTTAGTATTACGTTCTCGATAACAGATACCAAATACAAGTCTATAGCATCACATATAGTCATTTACCGTCGTCGAGTAGTGTATATGCAGTGCAGTTTTAGAAGGTTCATTCTCTTAGATGTGTGCGAGTTTGAACAGTGACAGTTTGAACTTTCTAAAAAAAACAGTGAGATGCATTCTTCGAGTAGAGGTCTACATCTAGTGGAGACTTTCCTCGAGTGGAGGCTTTTCTCGAATGGATTTTCTGAGAGTGGAGGCTTTTCTCGAATGGAGGATTGCTTCGAGTGGAGGCTTTTCTCGAGTAGAGATTTTATTCGAGTAGAGATTTTCCTAGAGTGTAGGCTTTTTCGAGTGGAGGCTTTCCTCGAGTGACGGCATTCCTCGAGTAGAGATTTTCGTCGAGTGGATACTTTCCTAGAGTGGAGGCTTTTTCGAATGTATGTTTTCCTGGAGTGGAAGTTTTCCTCGAGTGGAGAGCTTTCTAAGGCACAATTTATACAACTCCGTATTGCCGATTCTGTGTAGGATATGTTTCCTAAAATATTGCATGGTCCCTGAGAGTTTGGGACTTCTTGATATGGGCGCTGTCTGCTGAGAGTTTGGGACTTCTTGATATGGGGGCTGTCTGCTGAGAGTGGGCTGTCTGCTGAGAGTTTGCGATTCCTTGATATGGGGGGCTGTCTGCTGAGAGTTTGGGATTTCTTGATATGGGGCCGTCTGCTGGGAGTGGGTTGTCTGTTGAGAGTTTGGGACTTCTTGATATGGGGGCTGTCTGCTGAGAGTGGGTTGTCTGTTGAGAGTTTGGGACTTCTTGATATGGGGGCTGTCTGCTGAGAGGGGGCTGTCTGCTGAGAGTTAGGGATTTCTTGATGTGGGGACTGTCTGCTGAGAGTGGGCTGTCTGCTGAGAGTTTGGGATTTCTTGATATGGGAGCTGTCTGCTGAGAGTTTGGGATTTCTTGATGTGGGGGCTATCTGCTGAGAGTTTGGGATTTCTTGATATGGATGATGTCTGCTGAAAGTGGGCTGTCTGCTCAGAGTGGGCTGTCTGCTGAGAGTGGGCGGTCTGCTGAGAGTTTGGGACTTTTTGATATGGGGGTTATCTGCTGAGAGTGGGCTGTCCGCTGAGAGTGGGCTGTCTGCTGAGAGTTTGGGACTTTTTGATATGGGGGCTGTCTGCTGAGAGTGGGCTGTCTGCTGAGAGTTTGGGACTTTTTGATATGGGGGCTGTCTGCTGAGAGTGGGCGGTCTTCTGAGAGTTTGGGATTTCTTGATATGGGGGCTGTCTGCTGAGAGTTCTTGATATGGAGCTGTCCATAATTAAGTCAAAAATTAGTACTGGGGGGCAATGTAAATAATGAGAAAATTTGACAAAAAATAGCGTCATCATTGTATCTGACTATTGACTTGAATGTGTGTGTGTTTGTGTCAAAAGTTGACGTCCGTCAGCAAAGCTGTGTATCATACACTAATTAAATTGTTTGAATTGCAAAAATGTGTCTAATAATTTTAGCAAGCGTAGTTTGTTCATACATTTTCTGCCAAAATGGTTTTTTAGGGTTGGGGCAGGAAGAAGGGGTAGGGGAGTGGGAAATTGTTGACATAATTAAGAAAAGGTTTGCGTTCCTGAATTCTCGACAACTGTTACTAATTAAGTGGTTTGTGTCTCTGAATTCTCGACAATTATTCCCAAGGAAGTGGTTTGTGTCCATGAATTCTCGACAATTGTTCCCAAGGAAGTGATTTGTGTCCTTGAATTCTCGACAATTGTTCCCAAGGAAGTGGCTGGTGTCCCTGAATTCTCGACAATTGTTCTCAAGTAAGGGGGTGGGTGGGATGGGGTCAAAATGTTTAAACAAATTGTTAACGTAATTTATAGACTGACCCTACGAAAAAAATCATCGGAGAAACCTGATGAATTATTGTACAAAAGGATAAAAAAATCTATATTGCTCGTAATTCTTAGAGGAAAACACCAAAACAAGTAGAAGAAATTGAAGGGTGCCGTTGGAAACCTGCAGAATACCAAAAAAAAACAAAAAACCCAGAATCCCAACATTACTTTTTATCCATTTTTGTCTAAAGTTTTGTCCAATTAATCTAAATTTATTCCAAGTACATGTTTTGCTGTCTGCAATGGCAAAGTGGCCTTTATTTTTACAGCCCATAGCAGGAAAACAACAATAATAATTTAAAAAAATTTTAGTCTAGATTTTCTGAATAACCACATTAGGAGAAAATTAATATCGAATATAGATCGATTGTATTAGTATGTGGTGCACGTGTGTTTGTGTGTGTGTGTGTGTGTGTGTGTGCGTGTGTGGGACATTTTACATATACTATTCTATTTGTAGGAATTCGAAAACATCAAATAATAGAATATTTAAGCTAGTCATAACAAATTAGTGTGTGTCCGACTACTAACTGGAGTGTGTGTGGGGTTAGTGTGTGTCCAACTTCTAACTGGAGTGTGTGTGGAGTTAGTGTGTGTCCGACTACTAGCTGGAGTGTGTATGGGGTTAGTGTCATCATTGTTTCCGACTACTAACGGGAGTGTGTGTGTGGGGTTAGTATCATCATTGTTTTCGACTACTAACTGGAGTGTGTGTGGGGTTAGTGTAATCATTGTGTTCGACTACTATCTGGAGTGTGTGTGGGGTTAGTGTCATCATTGTGTCCGATTACTAACTGGAGTGTGTGGGGTTAGTGCTATCATTGTTTCCTACTACGGACTGCAATGTGTGGGGTTAGTGTGATTATTGTTTCCGACTAATAACTGGAGTGTGTGTGGGGTTAGTGTGATTATTGTTTCCGACTAATAACTGGAGTGTGTGTGGTGTTAGTGTCATCATTGTGTCCGACTGCTGACTGCGGTGTGTGTGGGGTTAGTGTCATCATTGTGTCCGACTACTGACTGCAGTGTGTGGGGTTAGTGTCATCATTGTATCCGTACTACTAACTGGAGTGTGTGTGGTGTTAGTGTCATCATTGTGTCTGACTACTAACTGGAGTGTGTGTGGTGTTAGTGTCATCATTGTGTCTGACTACTAACTGGAGTGTGTGTGGGGTTAGTGTCATCATTGTATCCGTACTACTAACTGGAGTGTGTGTGGTGTTAGTGTCATCATTGTATCCGACTACTGACTGCAGTGTGTGGGGTTAGTGCTATCATTGTTTCCTACTACGGACTGCAATGTGTGGGGTTAGTGTGATTATTGTTTCCGACTAATAACTGGAGTGTGTGTGGGGTTAGTGTGATTATTGTTTCCGACTAATAACTGGAGTGTGTGTGGTGTTAGTGTCATCATTGTTTTCGAATACTAACTGGAGTGTGTGTGGGGTTAGTGTCATCTTTGTGTCCGACTGCTGACTGCGGTGTGTGTGGGGTTAGTGTCATCATTGTGTCCGACTACTGACTGCAGTGTGTGGGGTTAGTGTCATCATTGTATCCGTACTACTAACTGGAGTGTGTGTGGTGTTAGTGTCATCATTGTGTCTGACTACTAACTGGAGTGTGTGTGGTGTTAGTGTCATCATTGTGTCCGATTACTAACTGGAGTGTGTGTGGGGTTAGTGTAATCTTTGTGTCCAACTACTGACTGCAGTGTGTGGGGTTAGTGTCATCATTGTATCCGTACTACTAACTGGAGTGTGTGTGGGGTTAGTGTCATCATTGTATCCGTACTACTAACTGGAGTGTGTGTGGGGTTAGTGTCATCATTGTATCCGACTTCTAATTGGAGTGTGTGTGGGGTTAGTGTCATCATTGTATCCGTACTACTAACTGGAGTGTGTGTGGGGTTAGTGTCATCATTGTATCCGTACTACTAACTGGAGTGTGTGTGGGGTTAGTGTCATCATTGTATCCGACTTCTAATTGGAGTGTGTGTGGGGTTAGTGTGTGTCCGTACTACTAACTGGAGTGTGTGGGGTTAGTGTCATCATTGTATCCGACTACTAACTGGAGTGTGTGTGGGGTTAGTGTGTATCGGTACTACTAACTGGAGTGTGTGGGGTTAGTGTCATCATTGTATCCGTACTACTAACTGGAGTGTGTGTGGGGTTAGTGTCATCATTGTATCCGTACTACTAACTGGAGTGTGTGTGGGGTTAGTGTGTGTCCGTACTACTAACTGGAGTGTGTGGGGTTAGTGTCATCATTGTATCCGACTACTAACTGGAGTGTGTGTGGGGTTAGTGTGTATCGGTACTACTAACTGGAGTGTGTGTGGGGTTAGTGTCATCATTGTATCCGTACTACTAACTGGAGTGTGTGTGGGGTTAGTGTGTATCCGTACTACTAACTGGAGTGTGTGTGGGGTTACCATAAGGAGGAAGAATAAGAAGAGTGGGATTCTCTTGACAATGATATAAACCGTGTGTATCCCTCATTCTATGTATGAAATTCCTATAATGGCTACAATGAATGAATTAGTAAACTGTAGTTCTGAGAATGAATGAGTTACGCACGCACCAGCACGCACACGCAAGTTCAGCTTAGGTGTTACTGATATCTGTGTGGATGAAATAATCTATATGAAGATGCTGAACATCTATGAGAATGTGCTGAATGAACAGTCTTTGACTTTATTAAGCTCTAAATAAAGCTCTAAATTTAGCTCTAAGGACACGCACGTGATTGCGTCTGTGGATCTCACCAATGGCCCACTAGACATACTACCCATGCAACAGAAAACCTTAATCGATGACATGCCGTTATATTGAGGTTATCTTCTTAGAGAAGCTTCATGGCAAGTCATCTTTACAATTATGATTTTATTATGTTATTGAAATGTATTTTATGTTTACCTGAATATATATGTATGCACTCTCTGTGATTGGGAGGGAGCCCGAGATGTACTGTGCAGCACTGGGGAGGAGGAAACTGACAGCACTGTTTTTTCCTATGGTTGAGACCCATCATAGAGGCACAGTGACTCGGGACGTGACAATCCTTTTGACTTGAAGATTTTGTTTCATGCCTGGAGCAATAGAGAAGTTCGGCATAATCAGTAGTCAATTGGTGGCGGGGAATGAGCACTGTGAACCCTATCTTGGCTATAGTGGCTCGGAGCAGTGCGTAGGTTGAAACCTACCTTCCTGGTGGTGTGATAGTTATTTTCTGGCTCTGGCCCAGGGTGGGCCGATAATCAACAGACTCCCCAGAAATATAATGCCAGTTTAATGACATCGGGTCACAGGGAATGAGCCCATGAACCGCTTGATCAGCAACCAACCAATCAACCAGCTCAATCAACCAGACAGATTGCGAATACGAGTACAATACGACATAGAGAAAACTGCAGCTAAAGATTTAACATTAGTCTCGAAACGTCTGTTTTTATGTGGAAAGAAAGTAATCTAGTTAAAATATATTGTAAGAAAGCTGAGGTGACAGCCCCGAGGTGTTAGGGATATTGATATGATTCTGACGTGGCTTGAAAATAGCAGACATTAAAATAGAAACCATCAAGGTTAATCACCTTAAACTATATACCAACTGTAGAACAGTAGCACTAATTAGTCAAGCCAGCAAAGTACTACTGTAGATCATAATGGAAACAATACAGCACAAATTAGAAACAGAAATTCACGAAGTTCAAGCCGGTTTTCGCACAGGAAGAGCAACAAGAGACCACATATTTAACAAGAGGAATATATTTGGGAAATGTAGAGAATAAAGCTTAGATCTACATATGTGTTTCATAGACTACACCAAGGTGTTTGTGTTAAACATCACCAGCTATGGTCCATCATGGAAAACATGGGCTTCCCCAAATATCTAATACATCTTATCAAACACTATATCACGAACAACAAGCAGCATTAAGAGTGGATGGGGAAACAACTGAATGGTTCTCTGTTTAAAGTAGAGTGAGACAGTGGTGCAATCTATCCCCTTATCTTTTTAACATCTATGTAGACAATATAATGAGAAATGTAAGAGAACAACTAGAGGAAAATTAGTATCTTCCAATAAATATCGGTGGGTACAAGATTCCAGAAATAAGATATGCAGACATGGCCGCCCCTAACAATTGCGGGGCCATATACGAAACGGATTGAGCGGGGCCCAGTCTGAGTAGGGAAGAGGATAAAAAAATAAATTCTAATATGAATATATGGGCCTATGAAGTGCGGGGCCCACTGCGGCCACATAGATTGCAATGGCATAAGACCGGCCCTGTATGCAGATGACACAGTCCTCCTTACTACACATCCTGAGGGAATGAAATAGCTGATCACAACAACAAAGAAATGCAGCAAGATGTAACATCTATATTTAAAGGCACAGAAAACAAAAATTATGACAACAGACAAAACAAAGATCAAACCAATAATCAACATAGACAATATAGAACTAGAATGTGTAAACAAATTCGAATATCTGGGAGGAAATATAAACGGTTCTGGAGATTGTTCATTCGATAGGACTCCCAATTGCAATACTCAAATTAACACAAATTAGAAAGATATGGCAAAGTAGTAATGTTATGTTATGTTCCTCTAGGGCCATAGGCGGCACATAGGGCAGAAACCATAGCTTTCCATTTCTGTCTTTGTGTTGCCAGGTCTTTTAGTACTTGAGTGTTGTTTAGGTTCATTGACATGCGTTCTCTATTAGTAGTTCTTCGTACAGTTTCTATAGATCTCCCTCTTCTTCTTACTCCTGGCTTCTTCTTGGCACCCAATTAAGGACTGGTGAAAGTAGTAATAACGACACTAAATAAAACCTTTCAAGATCATGTGTTTTCCCATTGTCAACATGGGAGACCTAGAGTTATCTTACTGTGTGAAACCAAGCGTTATCTTGCTGTGTGAAACCAAGCGTTATCTTGCTGTATGAGACCTAGCGTTATCTTGCTGTGTCAGACCTAGCGTTATCTTACTGTATGAGACATAGCGTTATCTTGCTGATGTGAGACCTAGCGTTATCTTGCTGATGTGAGACCTAGCGTTATCTTGCTGTGTGAGACCTAGCGTTATCTTGCTGATGTGAGACTTAGCGTTATCTTACTGTGTGAGACCTAGCGTTATCTTACTGTGTGAGACCTAGCGTTATCTTACTGTGTGAGACCCAGCGTTATCTTGCTGTGTGACACCTAGCGTTATCTTACTGTGTGAGACCTAGCGTTATCTTGCTGATGTGAGACTTAGCGTTATCTTACTGTGTGAGACCCAGCGTTATCTTACTGTGTGAGACCTAGCGTTATCTTACTGTGTGAGACCTAGCGTTATCTTACTGTGTGAGACCTAGCGTTATCTTACTGTGTGAGACCTAGCGTTATCTTGCTGTATGAGATCTAGCGTTATCTTGCTGAAAGATTTATACATCTGGATGATTTTGGAAGAAAGGTATTACAATTGGCCCCAGTACTTGTTTAACGTAAACGTCAACTGTAACGTAAACTCTGATAATGTGAAGTGAGCTACGGTGTGGTACGGTGGCTATAGGAGAATCCAGCTCAAACATGTACGCTTTCTCTTCCATATCTGTCATGCTTGACTTTACACGCTTTCTCTTCCATATCTGTCATGCTTGACTTTACACGCTTTCTCTTCCATATCTGTCATGCTTGACTTTACACGCTTTCTCTTCCATATCTCTCATGCTTGACTTTACACGCTTTCTCTTCCATATCTGTCATGCTTGACTTTACACGCTTTCTCTTCCATATCTCTCATGCTTGACTTTACACGCTTTCTCTTCCATATCTGTCATGCTTGATTTCACATCAAGCGCATGTGGTTGCGTCTGTGGGTCTTACCAATGGCTCATCAGACAAACCACTCATGTAACAGAAAACCGTAGTAGATGACATGCCGTTATATTGACGTTATCTTCTTGTAGAAGCTTCATGGCAAGTTATCTATACAATTATGCTTATCATGCTTTTATTTTGTTATTACAATGTGTTTTATGTATGTATGCACACGCTGTGGCTGGGAGAGAGCCAGCGATGTACTGCACAGCATTGGGGATGAGGAAACTCACAACAATGTTTTTCCTATGACTGAGAACCATCATAGAGACACAGTGACTCAGGACATGACACTCCTTTTGACTTGCACATTTGGTTGCATGCCTGGAGCAATAGAGAAGTTCGGCATAACCAGTAGTCAATTGATGGGGAATGAGCACTGTGAACCCTATCTTTGATGCAGTGGCTCGGAGCAGTGCATAGGTTGAAACCTACCTTCCTGGTGGTGTGATAGTTATTTTCTGGCACTGGCCGAGGGTGGGCCGACAATCTACAGACTCCCCAGCAATATAATGCCAGTTTAATGGCATTGGGTCAAAGGGCATGAGTCCATGGACCGCTGGATCAGCAACCAACCAACAAACTTCACATGTACGCTTCACACTCCATATCTGTCATGCTTGACTTCACATGTACACTTTCTCCTCCATATCTGTCATGCTTGACTTCACATGTACACTTTCTCCTACATATCTGTCATGCTTGACTTCACATGTACACTTTCTCCTCCATATCTGTCATGCTGGACCACACACGCATCCGCAAATATTTCTCTAGGATAACACCAAATGTGAATTCTCCGATCTGCAAAGACACATTAAACCGGCTTTTATCAGAGAATATTATTGATCTCCATTCTGCCCTTGGCTGACGAATATTGTGTTGAGTCCAAGCACGTCTATCGGGCCTATGACGTCTAGTAAGGATACTACAAATGCTGGGGCATCTGTTTTGCAAGCCGAAGGAGTGAAGTCACCGTCTCACCGTGCTTGTGCTATCAAGTCTCCTGGTACCAAGTGTAAGAGCTGCTATCTGAGTTGTAAGATGCGCGGATGCATCAATTGAATATGGCAATCATGAGCTACAGTTGTTACACGAGGTTGACCAGGCCTTGAAGGTCATTGGTTGTACCTGTAGCCAGAAATATCTCATTTAGCCTCACTATAGTGGAATGGTCTCTGGTCATCATACCACTCCTCAGCAAAACAACAACCTGCCCGAAAGTCGATGCATCGCAAACACAAACACACATTTTCTTTCAATGAAAAAAAAAAGATGGCCTTTTCGACCCCGAAACTTTACTAATGCGAAGGTCACATTTCAAGTTGATTCGACTAGTAATATAGACAGAATTCAGCAATTTGATGTTTTTCACGCGAAGCTGGTTAACTTGGAATAAACTATGACTAGGTTAATAAACATGAAAACATTAAAATGAACTTGTAGTTAACAAAAATAAACAATTCAAGGGTGAAAATAGGTCATGAATTTTGTGCGGTTTTTTAGTGATTGCTAGTATAATTCCGTAGGCCGTGGTGACTGGATTACCAGAACCGCTACTCTGCTATTTTATATGACTGTAAAACTATGATATAACCAAATTACAATAATGTCTACGGAATTTTGTTGTTATTGTGAAGAAATGTTATCTAGTTGTCGTGTTGTATGATACCATGGTTACTGGTGTGCCTCGTGGCCTGGTATCTCCGACTTCAACATCTGTGCTTGCTCGATGTAGAAGATAACCCAACCATCACGTCCACGGTGGAAAGGTGGGTAACTAACCTTATGAGGTTCATTTTACTTAACAGGGTTGGGGGAGGGGGGGGGTTAATTTAGAAAAAAATGTGATTTCAAAATTTAGAAAAAAGTGATGATTTCATAATTTAGAAATAAAGTGATTTCATAATTTAGAAAATATGGATTTCTAGTTTCTAAACTAGTTTCTAAAAAGTTTCTAAATTTTAGAAAAAAAAATGTCATTTCATACTTCAGAAAAAAAGTGGTGTCATAATTATTTCGTTTTTGTGAGAAGTGGTTGTTTTTCTTAAATAGAAAAGTCATTGGTGTAGGGGGATTTCCACTTTGTAGATTGCTCCCTGGTACTAACTAGTACTAAATGGCATATTATGGTCTAAAGGGGGTGAGGGTGTGTGTATGGGAAGAATTTACCCCCCCCCCTCAAATTTCCTCCACTGATCTATTAACCAGAGGGGGGGGGGGGATTCATCATCCACACACGCAAACCTCCTGCACTTATATACAAAGTAGTGAGTTTTAGTCATTTTCCCATTACACAAACCACCCCCACTTATCTATTAAAGAGATGGAGGATCCATCATCCCCTCACAAACCTCCTCCACATATCTATTAAGGGGTGGGGATTCATCATGTCTCCCACACACAAACCTCCTCCACATATCTAGTAAGTGGTAGGGATTCATCTTGTCTCCCACACACAAACCTCCTCCACATATCTAGTAAGGGGTGGGGATTCATCATGTCTCCCACACACAAACCTCCTCCACATAACTAGTAAGGGGTGGGGATTCATCATGTCTCCCACACACAAACCACCTCCACAATTCTACAGGTGAGGTTAAGCATTTGTCGACCTAATATTTTGGAGGTCGTGGTTTACTGACCACATTTTATTATTTTGATATCAAGTAGCTATGATATGTCAAAATTGTACTATCGTTCGTGGTTGGAAGAACTGTACCTCGCCATATGAGAATCTTATATAACCAGTGATGTAAGCGTACCTCGCCATATGAGGATCTTATATAACCAGTGATGTAAGCGTACCTCGCCATATGAGAATCTTATATAACCAGTGATGTAAGCGTACCTCGCCATATGAGAATCTTATATAACCAGTGATGTAAGCGTACCTCGCCATATGAGGATCTTATATAACCAGTGATGTAAGCGTACCTCGCTATCTGAGGATCTTATATAACCAGTGATGTAAGCGTACCTCACTATATGAGGATCTTACTTATACAGCGATGGATGAACATACACTAACACAGAAATCAAAGATTAGACTTGAAATAGGCTCGGCTGTAATGTTAAGATTAAAATACCAAGTGGAAGAACAGAATACGTGCAATAGTGAAGATAAACCTATATAAATCTCTAATATAAACCTATATAAATCTCTAATAATACCTATATGAATAACTATCTCACTGAGTGATTTCTTTTTGAATGAATAACTTTCTCATTGAATGAATGACCATCCTACTGAATTAATGAATTACATGACTATCTCACTGAATGTAAAACATATCTCACTAAATGAAAAATTGTCTCAGTGAATGAAAAACTATCTCAGTGAATGAAAAACTATCTCAGTGAATGAAAAACTATCTCAGTGAATGAATGCATTACGTGTCTATATCAAAAGATATAAAATAAAGTCACGTAATCTGTCACAAATAATTCCTGTCTTCTGTGACATCCGATAAATGTATCATTATTATTTGGGGCTTCCTGTATTTGGTTGGCCCATGTGAATTATTTCAACATGGGAAACTGTTTGAGAACGTCAATTGGCGCGAACAAAAAGAAGCCATCTAGATGCCGCTACAGAGAATTCATCAATTCTAGTCCATTTATTAGAATGGACGGCTTCTTTGCGATAGCAACGCAGACGACGTCCGATACAGGAGTGGTGTTCCGGGTGAAGTACGCTCATACGATCTGTATCACAACACCACTCTGCTTTGTTTTCATTCAGTGTGCGACTCATGCCACCATCTCTATGACGACGAATTGTTTAGTTATCAATGGATACAAAACATCCAAGCCGCACATAACCCTTCTAGGAGCCTCGAGCAGATTCGACAATCCGATCGGCGATCGTATTGTTGTAACCGTGGCGCGGGTCCCAACGGCAGCTTACGTTAATAACGCTGTGGTTGAGATGAGCGTCACGGCTCCTATGGGAGCCGACGGGTTGAGATCTGTAACAGGCGGAGGAGAGGGAGCAGGTGAACTAAGGATGTCATCACATGAAGAGCATCACGGCGTTTTCATAGAGGACGTGTCTGAATCTTCAGTAGAAGAGGATCAGGACACGTGCATCGAGATCAAGCCTGCGTTCCCCCATCTGTTGATGATTACAGAATTTGGGGAACGCAGTACCACAGCCAGTTAAAATCCTTTTATTTAAACTTATTTTTTTAAGGTCCTTTTTAGGACCGTATTTTTACTACTTTTCTATTAATTTGGTAAAGTATATTTTGCATAAATAATTATAATGTAGTAACAGTACCCCTGTGAAAGACACTGACTTCGGACATGGAGAGACGAAAACCAGAATGGACACTGACTTCGGACATGTAGAGACGAAAACAACAATGGACGCTGACTTCGGACATGGAGGGACGAAAACAGGAATGGACACTGACTTCGGACATGGAGAGACGAAAACAGGAATGGACACTGACTTCGGACATGGAGAGACGAAAATAGGAATGGACACTGACTTCGGACATGGAGAGACGAAAACAGGAATGGACACTGACTTCTGACATGGAGAGACGAAAACAGGAATGGACACTGACTTCGGACATGGAGAGACGAAAACAGGAATGGACACTGACTTCGGACATGGAGAGACGAAAACAGGAATTGACACTGACTTCGGACATGGAGAGACGAAAACTAGAATGGACGCTGACTTCGGACATGGAGAGACGAAAACTAGAATGTATATTGACTTCGGACATGGAGAGACGAAAACAAGAATGGACACTGACTTCGGACATGGAGAGACGAAAACAAGAATGGACACTGACTTCGGACATGGAGAGACGAAAACAAGAATGTATATTGACTTCGGACATGGAGAGACGAAAACATGAATGGACGCTGACTTCGGACATGGAGAGACGAAAACAAGAATGTATATTGACTTCGGACATGGAGAGACGAAAACAAGAATGGACACTGACTTCGGACATGGGGAGACAATACCAAGTATGCGGACAGGATTCCTTGTCAAAACAATACTCCAGGAAACCGTCGAAGGTGGAAGAAGCAGAGGAGAACAAATAAAAGTATAGACTTATAAGATCAAGGACTGGACAAGACACGATATTTGCTCACTCGTGCATAATTGTTGAAGATAGAAATAGACGGGAGACTGTGTGCTGATGCATCCATTGTGGTACCCATACGACCCTGACGGGTTACGGGTTTATAGATAGATAGATATCGAAGGTAATGTAGTAACTATCTATGTGACCTGTCCTTTGCAAAACGTTGTCCTCACTGTCTCTCTCTAAGCCTCTTCCAGCCTCACTCTCTCTCTAAGCCTCTTCCAGTCTCACTCTCTCTAAGCCTCTTCCAGCCTAACTGTCTCTCTCTAAGCCTCTTCCAGCCTCACTGTCTCTCTAAGCCTCTTCTAGTCTCATTCTCTCTAGCCTCTTCCAGCCTAAATGTCTCTATCTAAGCCTCTTTCAGCCTAACTGTCTCTCTCTAAGCCTCGTCCAGCCTCACTCTCTCTAAGCGTCTTCCAGCCTCACTGTCTCTCTCTAAGCTTCTTCCAGTCTCACTCTCTCTAAGCATCTTCCAGCCTCACTCTCTCTAAGCATCTTCCAGCCTAACTGTCTCTCTCTAAGCCTCGTCCAGCCTCACTCTCTCTAAGCATCTTCCAGCCTAACTGTCTCACTCTAAGCCTCTTCCAGCCTCACTGTCTCTCTAAGCCTCTTCCAGAATCACTGTCTCTCTCTAAGCCTCGTCAAGCCTCACTCTCTTTAAGCATCTTCCAGCCTCACTGTCTCTCTCTAAGCATCTTCCAGCCTCACTGTCTCTCTCTAAGCTTCTTTCAGTCTCACTGTCTTTCTCTAACCCTCTTCCAGTGTCATTTTTCTTTGTCGTTATCATTTTCTAATCTTTCTATATCATTGCATATTTGTATATACCCAAAATAAGTTGGCTTGCGTTTAAAAAAAATAGTTTTGAGAGACCAGTCTACTTCCGTATTCTGATCTTTCGGGACATCTACGGTGGATCGTCTTTTCGTCAATAATATTCTTAGGACATATATATAACATTACATTTTCAATGCCTATACCAATATTTTATTTTGCATTGTGAATACCACTGGTCAAGTCTCACAACCATATGTTACCACTGGTCAAGTCTCACAACCATATGTTACCACTGGTCAAGTCTCACAACCATATGTTACCACTGGTCAAGTCTCACAACCATATGTTACCACTGGTCAAGTCTCACAACCATATGTTACCACTGGTCAAGTCTCACAACCATATGTTACCACTGGTCAAGTCTCACAACCATATGTTACCACTGGTCAAGTCTCACAACCATATGTTACCACTGGTCAAGTCTCACAACCATATGTTACCACTGGTCAAGTCTCACAACCATATGTTACCACTGGTCAAGTCTCACAACCATATGTTACCACTGGTCAAGTCTCACAACCATATGTTACCACTGGTCAAGTCTCACAACCATATGTTACCACTGGTCATATGTAGCTTAGCTATGTTCATTATTCTCTTCGCACATACATGTCCGTAGATCTCCACTTACGTAAATCTCTCAGAACATAACGGCTGATGGTTCCAGTTCTATGTTGGTTCAGTGGTCTTTTTCAAACCTTTATTGGATGTCTGTACGAACTACGCATATCTTAATTCCCACATTATTCAATCTCAATATTGACATGCTCATATATAACAGTCCTGCGATCGTGTGGATTCACGAATAGCACTGAGTATGTCTGCTGGGTCAATAGGATTACCACCAGTTATGGTGGTGAGGCTAGCTAATTGGTCGGCCCGTTCGTTTCCCTCGAACCCGTGTGTCCGTAGACAAAGATAAGCGTGAGTTATCGCAGTGAGGCTACATTTTATCTCTCTCTAATGACTCCACCCATTGCCCACGTACATCACCAGTTTTCCCTTTCTGAATCATATTCATTTGTGACAGCATGGGTTACTATGTACCTGTGGCAGTATATGTAGAGGTGAAACATCATAGTTCCAATATCTACAACAAGTGTATGTATTTAAAATGTTTTCGTTTACATCAATGTTACAACGTCCAGTGTTACAACGTCCAGTGTTACAATTACAATTTGAATGTACAGCAGCTTTGGTATATCACACATTTCTTCATTCACTGGCTTGCCGCTAGTACATTCGTTCACTGGCTTGTCGCTAATAGTTTCACTCGTCCTGTTCTGCAAGATAATCTTCTACCTAACCTTCGAACTCTCCGTCCGTGATGGTAAGCGGCTATAATTTAGAACACGAGGTCCTTATATTACAATACTTGTCTATTCTAAATGGCATTGCGGCAATCCTAATGGCAATTGCAATGGCAATAGTTGGATCCTATCTTATTGTAAAGGATGAAAAAATATTTTTAACTTCAAGTCCTACGGCTTGTGCGATTAACTTTGACGTCCTGAAATTTTATATATATTAGTTTAACGTCTTGGAACTCCTCCGAAGACGGATGTGTCGGGTCATTTGCACAAATAAAACGGCGACACAACGCATTTCCATTCTTTGGACTAGAACTGCTGAAAATCTAGTAGGACCATCGTCCTGTTGCAAGAAAATCTAGTAGGAGTTTGAGAATGAACGCAGAAGAAGAAGAACTTGAAACTATCTGTTCCGATTATCCGCTATTCAGCGAGAAGTCTGGCTTTCCTGGAGACGTACACCATCTCCCAACTTAGAGCTATTCAAACTGAAAACATTTTCTGGCTAAAAACTTCTTCTTCTGCATTCGCTCTCATATAACCACAACGAATATTTCATGTGATTTTCGCCAGGGAGCGTGAAGTACGTCGTGCTGCAAGTTCCACAGTAGAACTGTGATTATTTGCATCCCGGTTGGCAACTTATGGTCAGGACGTCCGAGGTCCAGCACATCCGTTTTCGTCATTCCTTTATTTCGGGTTTGGTCCCTTGTCCATGACAGCCTGTCTATCTGTCGCCGGGCACGCTGGTATGTAGTGCCTCTTCGCCAAGACGCTTGTCGAGCGCGTCTACCTGGCATGAGGTGCTCAACCGTCCATGAATCCATCTCGTGCAATTGAACAAACTCTGCCCGTGTCCATCGTGCACTGAACCGTTTCTCATCCGCGAGCCTGGTTCCGTATGAGGAAGAACTCGCCAGAAGAGTTGGACCCTGGCTTGTTCGCCGTCCTACCCGAGGCGTCATTCATAGACATCGTGAACCCCTCGCACAAGTATGAGTCTCACACCACGCGTTTGAGAGCAAGGCGTTCTCGAGCTGAGCGACCTTGTCCCAATAGCGCCTGAGCCCATCAGGTACTGAACCCTTTCTCTCTGCAAGTGTATTTCCGGTATAGGAAATCGTGACAGTAGATTTGGGCCAGGGCTAAAATCGTTGTCCCTTTTCTGCCTGAGCCAATCAGTTACTAAACCCTTTCTCTCTGCAAGTGTATTTCCGGTATAGGAAACTTTGACAGTAGAGTTGGGCCAGAACTGCTATCTTTGTCCCTTTCTTGCCTAAGCCCATCGGGTTCGGAACCCTTTCTCTTCGCGAGCGTATTTCTGGTATAGGAAGGCACGACATTAAAGTTGGTTTAGGTCTTCTTGCTTTTCCGAAAGCCCACGATTGGTGTCTGGATCTCTGCCTATAAGGATCACAGGTAACTAGAAGCTCGTCTCGAGCTAACAGAGCTTATAGTTCCCCTATCCTAGGAACTTTTCACTTTTCATTTGCAGTTCGCGCTGCCCTCTAGCGCTGTTCTGCCCTTTCATTGTGTCATTGTACTCATTATGTTTTATCCACCTTTACGTGCCTTTTACATTTGCCGTCCCTCCAATGTTCTGACTGGACTAACAGGCGTCACTGTATGTCGACAGTGTCGCTGTATGTGGTGATACAAATGGTGTCGGAGATATTGTATGTCTCTTTTGCAGTCAAATCTCTTTCCATCTGCTTCCTCCACATTCTTGGACACGATCCCCAAATGATTTAGCCAGAATCAGCTCGATCTGCTGTTTTCTGTTACCAGGGTGCACCGCTTGGAGGTACATTTGGGATCTTGGTTATCTGCTAACCCTGGGTTCGCCTAGAGCAATGCGTTCCCTTTGCACCCCTAAAAACTTCTAATCAAACGTGCAGCTGACCGGGAATCTTTCCCGTCCTACACTGCCTTAACGCTGACCGTCTTGCGACGGATCTCGTCGCTTTCTAGCTTCCCAAATACACAAATTTCCGAGATCTCCTAACTTGGAACAAAACTTTCGACCAATGAGAATGCTTCATTCATCTCACATCCTTTCCCACGTCTCGCCCTCTGTGTTTATTATACAGACTGGTGAGGCAAGTAATTATATCAACACATGTTAACACATTCATACTTTCCATGTGAATCGTATATTTCTCTAGACATCGAGTCTATCGTTATTTTATGAGCGCTTAAGCAATGACTGGTATCCGAAAACACACAATTACTCCCTCCGACCAAGTCTTGTATAGATGCCGGAGGTAAAAAATGCATGTTTAGTCTGGCTGTCTACCACTGGTAGACGACACGGTCTGGAAAACAATGTCAATTTCTCTGCCCGTCCGTCTATTTTACTTTCGCACTTCTACAGACATCTATAGTGGCCATTTTAGCCCTAAAGCATCTGTGCGAAAATGTTTCCACATGAGTCATTATGTACTGGTCATGTAACCTATCGTAGTGGTATATCTCATTGTCACTTTCTCCATGTCTGTAAAGGGTTCTCACTATCTACTGAGATGTCAATTAGCTTGTGAAGAGTTCTTCAGTCTTTCTGAGATATGTCTACTCCACTCTGGCACAATTTGAGTCGATTATCATGCACGCATAGGAATAGGCTTACGATTCCAGCAAGCTTAGTTCCTGGGCTATGACAAATACTTAATTGTTAGACTGCGTGCATTTGCAGTAAATGCCCCACTGGCTTCGTATATTGTTCTTTCTTGTGATATGGCAGTAAAGGCTCATAAGCACTGCTGGGGTGGCGGATGACCGACGCATCTGTGTAAATTACTGTATTTTTATCATCACAGATGAGTGGCTTGACCCTAGCATCCACGCTCACAGAAATTCGTTCCCTGTACTATTTGTTGAGTGCAATGACCGCTCACAGGAATACGTTCCCTGTACTCTCTGTTGAGTGCAATAACAGGAACACGTTCACTACATTCTCTGTTGAGTGCAATAACAGGAACACGTTCCCTGTACTCTCTGTTGAGTGAAATGACTGTCTTGACTGCCTCCTGAAAGATCATAGGAATATATATCGATTCCTAGCCAGGAGTTATGTCTTCTGGGGCACAAATCTGTTCAAAGATGTCCTCGGCGCGACCCACCCACGATTTGCCTCTCTTGAGCCTGCTTCCCTTCACACGAGGTAGCTCACTGTACAAAGTGATTTATCTATATCAGAACTCTGTACTATGAACGGCCATGTCACATAACAATTCTGTGAGATATGCTTGAAAATCAAGGAGGAACCTCATAGCAACAGAGGGTGTCTCCTGGTGCAACTAAGGATGATCCGCATCGCTGTGAATTCTCTCTAGTTTCTCAATCTGTGTTTGACTGGCAGTAAACGTGGTCCCTAATGACAGGGAGGACAAGAGCCTCATATAGGATTACGAGATGTGATTGTTTAGTATCAGCCGCTGCCATCACTCTTGAGTTGAAAGATCTAAGCTGGTCTTTGCGAAAACACGAGCAACGTGTTCCCGAAAGCACACACTATGATACAATCGTACGTCCAGGTATTGTATATATGAGGTCCTGATTAGTGCCCTCATTGTGCCCTCATATGCATAGATTGGGGTAATCAGATAATTATATTTGTTTGAAAAGAAAGCTAGTTAAATATATATAATAAATATATGCTGGTAAAATAACGTCACTTTTTTGTAGTTAACTTTATAAAGATATTCTCTGGTTGCACATGATTAACCGTATCGACTACGTAGATCTGGTCAACTTGGTCATCACATTTTTTGGCTACCTGAATTCTATTCACCTCATGACTCGTGAGGTCATGAAATAGGTCAAGGACAAAACAACATTTTTGTCAATAACTTATGGAAAAGTCTGACAGTTGACAAGTTTTGGCAAATGTTTATAATATCTTCCAAAAAATGATGTTCATACGACAGCATGAAATTATCAAAAGATAAAAGCAAAGGATAAAAGCAAAAGATAAAAGCAAAAGATAAACGCAAAGGATAACAGCAAGATAGGCATGCCTAATTTCTCTATTGATTATAAACTGTATGAAAGTCTGATGTAGTAATTATGTATTGATGTGGTAATTTATGGTTGGTTGGTTGGGTCAGTTGGTTGGCTGGATGATTGATTGTAGATCTAGCGTTCCATGCCCTTCCACGGTTTATTACTATGCGAAATCTATATGGATTTTCTACCCACCAAAGGCCAAAGCCAGAAAACTGTCACACCAATGAGATATTTTTTTTCTCATGTTGATGTATACGTAAAGTGACTAATGATTAAGTGCATCAGAAAAGATAAGTGACGCCGTTTGAAATAAGAAAATTGTTTCACAGTAAACCCGAGATGTCGACAGTTGTAGAAGACCTGTTCGCTAAATTATGTTGGACCCCATTCGTTATGTGTTTTGATTATTGTTTGACTTTCATCTGGTTACTATTTATACATAAACATGGAATCATCATGGATATTTTTGGCATGCGATTCCAAGTATATAATTAGTAACCAATTGAAAGCGAAACTTTAATCAAAATACGTAACGAGTTGGGTCCAATTTAATTTAGCAAAAAGGTCTTCTATGCAGTCGATCGTTCACGGTAAACCGTTACAAAGTTTGTTGATAACCAACTACTACAGTGAGTTGTCAAACCCCATAATCAGTACTTTCCTCTATATAAATCCATAATCAGTACTTTCCTCTATATAAATCCATAATCAGTACTTTCCTCTGTATAAATCCATAATCAGTACTTTCCTCTATATAAATCCATAATCAGTACTTTCCTCTATATAAATCCATAATCAGTACTTTCCTCTATATAAATCCATAATCAGTACTTTCCTCTATATAAATCCATAATCAGTACTTTCCTCTATATAAATCCATAATCAGTACCTTCCAACATAAATGCCATAATCAGTACTTTCCTCTGTATAAATCCATAATCAGTACTTTCCTCTATATAAATCCATAATCAGTACTTTCCTCTATATAAATCCATAATCAGTACTTTCCTCTATATAAATCCATAATCAGTACTTTCCTCTGTATAAATCCATAATCAGTACTTTCCTCTGTATAAATCCATAATCAGTACTTTCCTCTGTATAAATCCATAATCAGTACTTTCCTCTGTATAAATCCATAATCAGTACTTTCCTCTGTATAAATCCATAATCAGTACTTTCCTCTGTATAAATCCATAATCAGTACTTTCCTCTGTATAAATCCATAATCAGTACTTTCCTCTATATAAATCCATAATCAGTACTTTCCTCTATATAAATCCATAATCAGTACTTTCCTCTGTATAAATCCATAATCAGTACTTTCCTCTATATAAATCCATAATCAGTACTTTCCTCTGTATAAATCCATAATCAGTACTTTCCTCTGTATAAATCCATAATCAGTACTTTCCTCTGTATAAATCCATAATCAGTACTTTCCTCTATATAAATCCATAATCAGTACTTTCCTCTGTATAAATCCATAATCAGTACTTTCCTCTGTATAAATCCATAATCAGTACTTTCCTCTATATAAATCCATAATCAGTACTTTCCTCTATATAAATCCATAATCAGTACTTTCCTCTATATAAATCTATAATCAGTACTTTCCTCTATATAAATCCATAATCAGTACTTTCCTCTATATAAATCCATAATCAGTACTTTCCTCTATATAAATCCATAATCAGTACTTTCCTCTATATAAATCCACAATCAGTACTTTCCTCTATATAAATCCATAATCAGTACTTTCCTCTATATAAATCCATAATCAGTACTTTCCTCTATATAAATCCATAATCAGTACTTTCCTCTATATAAATCCACAATCAGTACTTTCCTCTATATAAATCCACAATCAGTACTTTCCTCTATATAAATCCATAATCAGTACTTTCCTCTATATAAATCCATAATCAGTACTTTCCTCTATATAAATCCTCAATCAGTACTTTCCTCTATATAAATCCACAATCAGTACTTTCCTCTATATAAATCCACAATCAGTACCTTCCAACATAAATGCCATAATCAGTACTTTCCTCTGTATAAATCCATAATCAGTACCTTCCGCTATATAAATGCCTGCTCTAGCCAACATCATTTCCAAAAGAAGACATAATGTCAAACCGTAGATAGGGGGGGGGAGGAAGGGTGTTTAAGGGATCAATCGCCTCCTCCCTTTAGGAAATCTGAACATGAATTTAGATAGAAGAAAAAACCCAGCCCCACTCCAAGAGGCTGTTATTTTTAAACAAAATGTCAGATTCTTCACCAAATACAAAAAACTTACAATGGAAAACAAACGTACGAATTACCCTCTTTCCTTTTTTTATTTTAGTTAATACTGAAATTCTTTAAGGGAAATGTATTTATTGTCCTGTTTACTGTTCACTAGGAAATATAACATTTCAAAAAGACTCAATGTGAATATTCCCGTGGTTGTCATTGGCTTTCACACGACGTACAATCATAGTAACAAATGAAAATCACGTGAATAATCACATGAGTCAAGTAGTAAGTCTTATATTACCAAATGTCACGCTATACTCCATCTATATATGGGTAACAGGTAGGGCAACCGAAGAGAAAGCAGCTCAAGTCCACTGAAATACGAGAGGCACCAATCTTTGTGATGCGGAGGAAACGAGTGGCCACTTTTATCATCGTCAAATGAAGAATAGAAAAAAAAATAAAGGAAACACAGACAGAAGAAAAGATATATTTCATTTTAATGTTCCATTACAGAGTAATGTTAAGGTATAGATGACACAAGATGGGATCTGAGCAGAATATGCCAAACGAAAGCGGTTTGCCCCAGACACTGAACGCTTTTGACATTCTGGAATATAAAGACCTGGCACAAGAGGAAACCAACATACAAATAAAACATGTAATACATCACACACAAAATAAAATTTTAAAAAATCCAGTAATCTGTTCAGAATAAGAACCAGTTTTCGTAAATTTGTTAGAAATACTCGGCAAGGTGTTATTACCAAAATTCTAGGTATTTCAAATTTCTTTCTATTTATCGTTCACAAATTGAAAAAAATCAATCTTCTATTTCAATAAGAAAAGAAAACTTGTACACGTTTCTTTCATTATCTTATGTATGCAATGTGCTTTGCTAGTATAGTCACATCTCAATATTTAATTCACATTTTCTGTAACTGCAAACGCATGAGATTTATGTTTTGTGTGTTCATTGGTAGAAAGTAATAATGAATACCATATTACATGTATTTACGTAACTGGGGTAGCTCAGTAGTTTACGCAATGGCAGAATTATATCCTGTAGTGTATTAGTAAGTTTGAAAGCATGTCTGTGGTCCGCATTAAATTATATCCTGTAGTATATTAGTAAGTATGAAAGCATGTCTGTGGTCCGCATTAAATTATATCCTGTAGTATATTAGTAAGTATGAAAGCATGTTTGTGGTCCGCATTAAATTATATCCTGTAGTATATTAGTAAGTATGAAAGCATGTCTATGGTCCGCATTAAATTAAATCCAGATCACGTGAGAAGCTGCTAGGCGCATAAGTACATTAAAGGTAACGATAAAATGAGCTACCAAACCATCGTCATAGTACATGTACACTGTATTACTATAAGTGCTCACCTGTCTCGTCAGTAACTGACTCAAACCGCTTCACTAACGTCGCTACAATACGTGCTCAGTAGTGATAGTGCCATTCCTAAATTTCCAGAGCTTGAATTCTGGTGCACTTACTTTCTGGTGGTTGAGTGAATTACAGTAAAAACAGCATGGTTCTTTCCAGAAAAATACAATAATTTGACAACATCGAACGCCAAACATGGTCTTTAACATCATCACATCAGAAGAAAATCGCAACATGTGAAATGAAGTGTCTGAGAAATGCTGCAATCGTTACTAAACTAGATAAAATAAGAAATGAAGAAATTAGGAAAAGAGTTGGTATAATATCATGTATTGAACATATTGAGAGCCAGCAAGTAACATGGGGCGATCACCTTATGAGAATAAACCCAAACCAAATACCAATAAGAGCATATAACACAAGTATATCTGGAAGTAAAGTCAAAGGTAGGCCAAGGAAACGGTGGATAGAAAACATAAAGATAGCTTTAAACAAACAAGGACTAAATGCAACATCGGCGACACATCTGGCTTTGGAACGACAGCTTCAGCTTCCACCACTACACTTTACGGCAAGTGTGACGAAGATCAATCATCATTCACCTGGGGACAAACAATAGACAATCAAACGCCATGACATCATAGAAAAGAAGTGAAGGAGACCAATGGCAGACCAAGAAGAAGACCATAGAAAAGACCACAGTAAAGGGGATGAAGTGAAGGAGACCAATGGCAGACCAAGAAGACCATAGAAAAGACCACAGTAAAGAGGATGAAGTGAAGGAGACCAATGGCAGACCAAGAAGAAGACCATAGAAAAGACCACAGTAAAGGGGATGAAGTGAAGGAGACCAATGGCAGACCAAGAAGAAGATGGACGCAAGACATCAAATACCACATGAAACATGACAGCAACAGAAGCAGGAAGACTGACTCAAGATCGACAGAAGTTTTGAAAGACTGTGATAACTGATCCTTGTTGTTTAGGATATGCTACTTGATGATTAGTCAATACAGGAAGTATTACCTAGAAGAAAACAAGGAGAAAAGTCATTTGTGCGTTTTCGAGTGTAAATTTCTCTATTTGGTGAATAAATTTGATGACCTTCTTGTGAAATTTTGCTACGTGAGGGTGGGGTGGGGGAGATTAATGACATTTTGACTAAGTTCAAGGTACGAGAAGTCATGTTCTTATTTGCTAAAAGGGAGGAGGGATCCGAACCCCAAATTCTCCCTCCCAACCACGGCCTTGATAGTAGGTCTTATATTGAAGACGGTATTTGCTATAGCATAGATATTTATTTACAGCCGGATACTGGCTATATATACTGTTCAAGAAAAGAAACCCAACGTTATTACAGTACTAATAGACACGAAATTTCAAACGTGTACCAAAATAACAGGGCGTAAAGCCAAAGGTAGACCAAGAAAACGGTGGATAGAAAACATTAAGATAACCTTGAACAAACATGGACTAAATGCAACCTCGGCGACACATCTGGCCTTGAAACGACAGCTTAAGATACCACTCCTACGCTTAATGGCAAGTGTGAATGCAATCATTCACCTAGGGATAGACAATAGACCAAAATTTTATTTTATGAATTAATGTTGCGACTTTGGCATGAAGAACCTTTTAGACTTGAAATTAAATAATCTTCATTAAAATTTTTTTTAGTTCCCAGCCTCTTCCAATGTCATGTTCAGATTGTATTCGATAACCAGTGTCCATCGTGATCGTGGTATGCTTATTTTTCTTGAACAATTTCTTTATAAATAATTTTCTTTTTATATGTCCAATACGAAAACAGGAGACCTATTGGACGCCCCCGTAAAAGGTGGATAGATAGTATATTAGAGACACCCAGAAATATAACAGCAGAGGAGGCAAATGACCGTACACTCACTCTCCCCTCAACACCGAAAGGTACATGAGGACATAAAGAAGAAGAAGATATGTCCAATATATGTTAGCTTGTGTTTATTTTATAGTTTTGTGGAGCAATGCTTCTTCTATATTAAAAAATTCAAGAAGGAAGCATGAGGATAAATAAAAATAATTTTTACAGCTGATGGGAATTACACCTGGTCCGTTCTAGCTGCACTGAATCGCCTTGCAACTCAAGTAAACAGGTTTTCCGCACGTGACCAACCACATCCTCCAAAGAAGATGTGATCTGGTCAAGACTTTCATTCTGTGTCCTCAAGTCAATGAGAACAGACCAATTGAGATAAGGACTATTTTTTTAATAGGGTCATTTCTGATCTCTGTCTGATGTCTACTACAAAATATGGTGTTACTGGGTGATCCGAGGGAGTCAAACTTTCTAGTCGTTTTTTTGTTATAATAGTAATTGATGACATTTTTAATGCGATGATTAAAATTTTAATTCATTAAGAAGCTTCAAAATAATTCACGGTTTCGTTTTCGTCAATTTCAACCTCAAGGCATTCTCAACATTGTCTGTTTCCTATTTCGGTTTCTACAGGAAGAATTGTGGAAAAGCACTCTCACAGAGATATGGTGAAATAGAGGGAAGTAAAACTCCAATGGGAGTTGCTTTAAAACAATTATTTCGCCGTGTGCTACCATGCCTGATAGGGAAGCAAAGAATAATAGCAGCACTGTTTACCTTCCATGCATGTCGCAAGAGGCTACCATGGAGGTTAATGGCTAAAGTTGGAAGTTCCATCTATATATGGTCAAGGTGATCCAAAACCACCACGCTGAAGTCTGATGTGTCAGGCATAAAGGCCCGAATATAGTAGCAAAGCTGTAAACTATGACACAACATTAAGTTCTCTGGACTACATACTACTAATCTTGCAGGAACTTCAAGATAACGAAATAAAAATATTTTTTGTTCTATAATTTAATATTTGCTCTTTTCACTTCTTCCAGAAAACTAAACTGTCAAATAACAGTCACGACAAATTAACTTTAATGCGCTCAAAGTCTGCTTCTTTTAAAACTGTTCTTCTCCCGTTATATTTAGCTTGCACTATATTTTTATGTCTATTTCCCACCCTTGTATCCATTTTTATTCCCAATACAAAAATAAAACAAAACAAACTCACAAGCAGCAATGGTAAAATTATTTATCATGATCTGTTCACAAATACAAGGATTGGACACGTGTTCAAGCAAGTAGGTTTCTAGAACACGATAAACTTGGCTTCAAAATTGATTATCAATCAATCTAAATATTCATTCCTTGTCCCCGTTCTCTGTTTTTTGCCCCTACCATTCTGTATACGAATTATTTATTTGAGACACCAACTAAAAATCAATGTACTATGTGGACACAACTATAATGTTATAATTATTTTATTAGCAGGTATCATGTATTATACACCTGAGAAATAATAAGGTAAGTGGCCTTATATTTGATATTGACTATAATTTCTGTTTTGAAAAGTATGTAAATGGGACAAGTGTGTGGTCGAGGAAGTCAATTTTTTTCTTTGCAAGCAACAAAGAATCTATTGAATAAACAAAACAAAAGTGGTAAAATTATTAGATTATTCGTCTGTGTGATATCGATAATAGGAGAGATTTCTTTAAAACTCAATACCAGTAGACGGAATGTGAAAACAAAACAGTAAACAGGCAAAATATGAAACTTTAAAAAAAGTATTCTATCGAAGAATTATATTTCTTCGCATTTTCAAATTTTGCCCGTTTTACTGCACCAGATAGTGATGAATACTAGGGAAGATATTCATATTTTGCCCATTTTACTGCACCAGATAGTGATGAATACTAGGGAAGATATTCATATTTTGCCCGTTTTACTGCAACAGATAAACAAATGATACTGCATATTCTGTTCTCTGGACTACATCCTGCTCACTAACAGGAGTTTGAGAATGAAAAGAACTAATGATTATATCCTACAACCCACACCTGTCATGTTGTAAACAAAATAAAACCTGTACACAAGCCCAACAAAATTCATAGAAACTTCACAAAAACATTAAAAAAACTCAGAGCATATAAATATATTTATGAATTAGAATTATTCAGAAATCAATTATTAAAAACTTATTATTCATTATTATTTTAAATCACAAATAATAAATAGACTAAAAACCTGTGTTTGCTAGTCAGCAGTGAAATAACTTAATATTACACTAAAGTGGCTCCCTAGGAGGGAGCTAGTGAGAAAGTCCAATAGAAACAATTTGTTCGAACTTGGCAATAGTTGAGGTTTGCAAAATCATGCCATTTTGTGTAATACTGATATTATTGAAACATAGTGGCACCTAAAAATTCAACAATAGTTGAGAAGAATTGTCATATATAAAAAGTATGCTTCAATTATTTCTTTGCATTACTGTTATGTACATCAATAGCAGAGAATGTAATGGCATTGATTTAGTCAAAACTTGAGTACCATAAATAGCATCTGAGTGAGCAACGGATATATTTCTTTCACCAATGAACAGTCACACTGTAAGTTTGGTGTGATTCTAAACACAACACTCACAGAGTCAATGATTACAGAAAAATACATCCTAGGACACTGGGTGTGAAAGGGAAGTTGACTAGTATGTACATACCTCAGCTGATTCACATGTACACGATGTATATCATTTTCTCTTTTTTTTTATAATAAGTCCTTTACCAAACCAACCTGGAACAGAAGACAACGTTTCTTTGCGTTTGTGCATTTCTCTGAAGATATTGTCATGCCTTCGTTTTTTACTGACACCTTGGCGGTTGCCCTTCAGTATATATGGTAATTTGGAGATTTTATTACCTATGTTTCTATCAGATGTGTCTGCTTCTGTAACTCTCATACTTCCTTGAGGGGCTAGTAACTTATTTCTTGAGTTATGATTGCTGAATTTTTCAATTGTCTGCCTACTTGGTTTCTGATACATTCTGTTTACTATTGGGGAGTTTGTTTGCTCACCTTCAACATACTTGTGATTTCTATTGTTGAAGGTGTCAAAACTCTGCTTCTTTAAATCAAATAGTGAATGGACAATTGGTTCATATAAAATACTGTTAGGAATGATAGGGTCTTGATACAGTCCATCCAGACCAACTGTATCTGCAACAAAACAATTTATTTGGCTATCATTGCAGTACTTGGTAACATTCTCATAAACTGTGCCACACACAGAGTGAGCCAACTCAAGTTCTAAATGAGAGGAGTTTTGAACAAGGCCAACCTCAAATGTTTGTAAATCTCTATCTGGACATGACTGAAACTGATGACTTTCTGATGGCACAACTAGTACTCCATTGTCCCAAGGAAAAACTACATTAGATGTTTCCATTATATTGGTGTAGCCATTAACCATAGGCTGTACCATCTTTGTATCCATATGGTGTGCATTGTCAAATGACAATTTTGATTGGATGTCATCCATGTTAAGGATACATAAAGGAATATCACTATTCGCATCTATATTACTGCCCTCAGCAAAAGGAAAGGGGGGACTCAATGTAACTTCTCTAGACATCACTTCAGTGTATGGATTAAGTTCTACCATAGAGCTACCTAGACTATGACTACTTGTATGAACAGATAAATGAGATGATTTCATTTCTAAACAATTTACACTTTGCACAGATTGACTATTCAGTAGAAAAGACTTATTAACTTGAAGACAATTTCCAGTGTGAATTTGTTTACAATTGCAATAGGTGTTTAAAGCATGTGAAATATGATCCTGTAGAGGACACCAACATAACAAACATTTGGTATAGTAGGGAACTACTTCAGCTGTTGAATTAGCACTGAACGGTTCTGTATTTAGGTGGCTAACAGATGGTGATGTTTCAGTCAGTGAGTAGCTATGGTCAAGACAAATATCTTTAATTGACCTCATGAGTGGTGAAAAGGATGGAAATGTCGTGTGGTTATCCTGTAGTTTTCTTTCGTCATCCGTAAAATCATTGCTGACATTTATTCTTCTATTTCCACTATGACAATTATGAAAACTCTGACTGCTTGAAAACAAACAGACACACTGTTTGCACACATGATCTGTAGAACAGGATATGTTGTCAGATATATGAAATGGTTCTATTTTCTTCAAATGCTGTTGCTCAGAAATGAGATTTACTTGAACATCTGGCTCAATATGACAGTGGGTTATGTCACCTGAGAAATCATCACTGTAGATATTGCCCAACACATGTGATAACTTGCATTCAGTCCTTGAAGGAGATGAATTCTTATCCAAATTAGTGATCTGCTTACTAAAAACACATTTGTGATCAGTGGCTAATATATCAGATGTTTGACTATTCAATGTACATCTTTGTACACATAGTACAGCTTCACTGCCAGGCACTTTTTTAGCACTGTACACACACATTTCATCTAGTGTATGTTGCTCCCATTCACAAACACAATTATCTTTTCCTAAATTCACAATAACAAGTTCAGGAATGTTCTGATGTCTGTAGTTTAAACTGTCAGCTTGGCCAGAGAAAGTAGTATTCTCTACAGCAACAAAACCTTGTTGTTCAACTAAGGAAGTATCAACTATATTATTAATTTTTCCTGGAAAGTTCAACTCCTGTATTGGATAACTGGATATTTTCGGACACTTAAAACTGTTTTGAGGTACAATCCAAGTGAGAGTCTCTAACGATAATGCTAGTTCTGATACTACAGCAGGATCTTCAGCATCAATGATGTTTATATCATAGAGTTTGAAATCAGTAAAATCATTTTGTGAGTCAGCAAAAGCATCGTAGAGAATGGAATCCTTTGAAAGGGCAGACCCATCCTGCAGCTGGAGTAAATTCATCATTGGAGAATAAACTTCCTTTTTGGTATTCTCTACAAAAGAGTTGATTTTATGTTCGCCAATCAACTCCACAGTAGGCTCACTCTCCAATGAAATGGGCACTTTAGAAAATAAACGAACTTGATCCCTGAAGTGTGTGTCTTTCTTTGTTGAATTTGTCAACATAGTTGATTGCTTTGGTGGAACAGATTTTGAAAGGCCTTTATTTCTGGATCTACTACCATGTTTTAATGCTGGATAAGGTGGCACAATTAAAATTTTCTTAGTAGTGGTTTTTCTTTCATTAGCTCGAAGAGGAGTGCACAGCTGGAAGATGGGATCCTTTTCTCTGTATAGAAATGAATAATAGATAATATCAAATATGAGAAGTATGAAATTGACATTAAACACTTAAATATATAGATTACAATTTACAATATTCATAGAATAAACATATGGAGAAATATGACTGACAGTAACATGTAATATACAAATATGTGACTACATTCACATATAATTCACCTTTCATATTGTGGTACATCATAATCCAAGAGTGCCATCAAATTCTTCATTACAGTGTCACACTTTCCTATAATCACAAGAACACAAAGAATCAGTAATTTCTACAATAAAAACATAAGTTAATAGAATATTATAAAGGTAAAAGTATAGTTAAGCTCTAATTATTTTTATCTGAGACAGAGTCATTCAAATTCAGTGTATTAAGAAAAAAGGATTACATGTCAACAATGTCCATGCAAGCAAACATCTGCGTATTTCAAACCCTCATACTTTATTGTTTGATTGAAAATTATGCAATGTCTCATTATCATAATGAAGGGTCAAGTTTGATTTGATTGTTTGTTGGCCTCTGATGGCTGATGAGTCCAATCCTGGTTCTGAAAGACCTGTTGCAATGTGAGCAGGAATGTCAAGATCTGAGAAAAAAGCAAGATTTGTCCTTTCCTTTTGCCCCTTTTAAATCGCGTGTAATACTATATCCTGTTCAAAACTTTAAATACCCGCTCTGATCTGACTGTTCTAGGCTGGATGGTCAAGAGTTGTGATTTTCAGGAGCTTTGGCCAATCTTGCAGTGCTTGAAGACTCTTCTGCTTGAAAGCTTACCTGCACACAGTTCACTGTAGAACAGTCTTTGGAAGACATTCGTCTGACATATGAATGATATGACTAGCCCAACAAAATTGAGACTTGGTCAACAAGGCGCATATGCTTTTAATTTTAGTTTTTTTAAGAATCTATGTGTCAAGAATGTGATCCTGTCAATGTACACCATGAAGCTTTCTCAGGCACCACAGATGAAAAGAGTTAAGCTGCCTTATATGCGTAACATATACAGTCCAGGATTCAGCTACATATAGCAGCGATGGTAGGAAAACTAGTGTGCAAAATGAGTATAACGCCATAACTTGAGTATAACGCCATAACTTGTACAATGAGACTGGTTAAAGCGAGGGAGAGTTTTACAATGTCACCAAGATCACTCTCGCCCCTATGTAGATAGTCTCATGTACAAGACAAATTCAAGACGACTGACTGTGCATAAGGAAATGAAATATCATAAGTTCAACAAATCAAACGTAAAATTTCTTTAATGTTGTGATACTAAATATTTAGACCATCCACCGGACAAGAGTATTTTTCTACCAACACTTTGTTACTAATACCAAATATATTCACACAAAAGAATACTAAGAACATGCAATGAAATATGTGAGAAAGTCTGTCTGCATTACAAGATTAGACCGCCCGTGTGTTGGCGGGACCCGAAAGGGGAGCAAAGAATAGCAACACTGTTTACCTTCCATGCATGTAGGAAAAGGCGACTAAGGAGGTTATGGGATGGAGATGGCTGTTTCATCCCATATAGGGTCAGTGACCCAAAGCCATGCTGAAGTCGGATGTGTCAGGCTGAAAGGCGCAGATATCGCATCAATGCTGTAAACCATGACACAACGCATTCCGTTCTCCAGACTACATCCTGCTAATTTGCAGGAGTTTGAGAAGAAGCGCAGAAGAAATTACAAGATTAGACAGGTTTATGAAATGACATCAGAAATAGAATGGATATTATCTCATACATTGAATTTATTCAGAGACAGCAAATACAATGTTTTGGAAATCTTACACGAGAATGGAATACATGCAACTCTCTATAAGTACATAGAGCAAAACATGATCAGGTTACTGAGCCAGATCATGCTCTGACCAAGAAAGAAATAGATAGCTAACATCAAAGACACATTTTGAACAGACTAGACATAACTGAAGCGACACATCTGGCAATGGAGTGAAAGCTACAGCACCCAATCCTATATTTAATGCTTGAAGACTCTTCTGCTTGAAAGCTTACCTGCACACAGTTCACTGTAGAACAGTCTTTGGAAGACATTCGTCTGACATATGAATGATATGACTAGCCTAACAAAATTGAGACTTGGTCAACAAGGCGCATATGCTTTTAATTTTAGTTTTTTTAAGAATCTATGTGTCAAGAATGTGATCCTGTCAATGTACACCATGAAGCTTTCTCAGGCACCACAGACGAAAAGAGTTAAGCTGCCTTATATGCGTAACATATACAGTCCAGGATTCAGCTACATATAGCAGCGATGGTAGAACTCTGTGTGCGGATACCTAAGGTGCGGATAACTAATGCGGATATTATGTTATGTGTTTGTTGTTACTGAGGATATTTCAATACCTGTACGGGATGTTTGTTGTTGTTGTAATAGTCCTTGTCTCGATTGGTCCGTTCGGGTGACTTTGTGTGCACGATTTGAATGGCTTGATGAAATCGCATCTTTTTTGGAGATGCGGTTAGTCAAGTACGGAAAAACGCGTGTGCAATTGTTGCTAGGCGATTTGGTGCCGTAGAACGGACTGGTTCAATTCCCGTTAGTCTCAAGAATTTTTAAAAATTGTCCTCTGGCTTCCTACTTAAATTTACTTATATTTAATGCCAAGTGTGGACAAGTTCTATCACCATCAACCTTGGGACAAGACAATGAATTTGGTAAATAAATCAAACCAATGACATTTACTAACAGTCTGAAGATTACCATTTATTTTAAGAGTAGCAACATCATCCTTTGGTGTCCACTGTAAATTTATGATGACCAGTTTTGGTCGACACTGTGGTTTCTTGTCCATGCACCATAGACATGAATACTTTCGAAGCACCTAAAATGTACATCAAAAGTGGACTAGAATATTTATATGGTATTCATGAGGATGCCATGAACATGGCCAATTAGCACAAATCAATTTTTACATCTAAATATGATTATGTGTCATGCTTACTGACAATTATGATGAATTTCTGCTGTTACACATCATCTTAAATGTACTTCATTACTTCACGCACTCATTTTTCTATCCTAGATCCTTCTTCTGCTATCATCCTTTTCATATATTGAATATTTAAATCTTGCTTTTGCCAGTAATCTTTCAATACTGCGTTCCTGAATCCTGTTACAAATGCGGTTGCGTCTGTGGGTCTCACCAATGGCCCACTAGACATACCACCCATGCAATAGAAAACCTTAGTGGATGACATGCCGTTATATTGAGGTTATCTTCTTAGAGAAGTTTCATGGCACGTCATCTATACAATTATTCTTTTATTTTGCTGTTGAAATGTGTTTCATGTTTACCTGAATATATATGTATGCACCCTCTGTGGTTGGGAAGGAGCCAGAGATGTACTGTGCAGCACTGGGGAGGAGGAAACTGACAAACTGTTTTTTTCCTATGGCTGAAACCCATCATAGAGGCACAGTGACTCAGGACGTGACAATCCTTTTGACTTGAACATTTGGTTGCATGCCTGGAGCAATAGAGAAGTTCGGCATAACCAGTAGTCAATTGGTGGTGGGGAATGAGCACAGTGAACCCTATCTTGGCTACAGTGGCTAGGAGCAATGTATAGATTGAAACCTACCTTCCTGGAGGTGTGATAGTTATTCTCTGGCTCTGCCCTAGGTGGGCAGAAATTCCACAGATGTTCCAGCGATATAATGGCATTAGGTCAAAGGGCATGAGCCCATGGACCGCTAGATCAGCAGCCAACCAACCTGAATCCTGTTATCATCTAATTTTTTAGATGCTGTTCTTCACATTCTCATGGATTGCACATTTTTTATTCAGCATTCTTGATTACAATATAGAATACAGTGAAAGTTGGAGGCACACAAAGCACAAACATCAACAACAAATACATGACTCTTCAACTAAAAAATCTTCATCAGGACAAAAACAAACATAACAGAATATTACAAAAAGAGATACATAATATGACATTAGAGGAGCAAACATTGATAATAAAGGAGAGAGGATGAGAAGAAGAAAAAGATTACAGAAGACAAGTACAAAAAACATAAGAAGAAAGAGCAAAAGGAAAAGTACACGAATAAGAGAAAATTCTCCTTATATATGAACAGTGAAATGTTTTCTTGAGTGGAGTTGAACTGTAAGATACAACTAAATCATGCTAAAAATAATGGTCAGTTCAATACAGATTCTGAAAAAAGTTCACAATAAAAGTAAAGATGGAAGGGTGTAAATATAGGAGGAGCAGCTACAGTGAATAACATTAAGATATGAAAAATATAAAGAGGAGAAATGAAATAAGAAACAAGGTATGGGTGAAAGAGATCACGACCAAAAGAGGGGATGGAGGGTATTGCAGGAATGGGAGGAAAAAGAAAATATGCACAGTGGATCACTCCATAGCTGATTCCTGGACAACAAATGATCCAACCCAACAACAACATTCTTTAAGATCATCAGCCATATCTCTTCCACGTGGTTGTTGATATTACCCACATGGTTGTTGATATTACCCACATGGTTGCTGATATTACCCACATGGTTGCTGATATTACCCACATGGTTGCTGATATTACATGTGGTGTCTGAGGAAGGAGGGAGATAGAATTTGTAATGTGGTTGTTGGCCTGGGAGGGGGTTGTGGGGGTCGTTTGATGGTCTTGGCTGTGGTGCCTTGGTGGAGAACCGTTGTTTATTTGGTGCGCAACACAATTTATCATGCTTGATGGCGGTGTCGGATTGTCTGACGTATTGGTGGCTGTGGTTGTTTGGAGACCTTGATATGGGAGACTGGTGTCAACCATTTAGGTGTCTATTGTGCAAACAGTATAAATTATGAGGTGTTTTTTCCCCTCCCATCCCTACAATACTCTCTCATTCCTCCTCTTTAGATCTTGATCTCTTTTGCTCATACCTTGCTTATGTTATTTCAAGCCAAGATATTTCTTCTTCTTCAGCGTTCATTCTCAAATTCCCGTTGGATCTCTTTTGTAGCAGGACCATGGTCCTATTAGATTTCCAGCAGGATGTGGTCCAGAGAATGGAAATGTCGTTTTATTTGCGCCAATGATCCGACACATCCGTCTTTGGCGGAGCCAAGATATTTAAACTCATACATTACATTTAGGGATCACATAGGGATATGTGTCATGATGATAACCTGCCCTCATAACTCATAAATTTAAGGGATCACATGGGGTGCAAAGGGAATGCATTGCTCTAGGCGGACCAAGGGTTAGCAGATAACCACGATCCCAAATGTACATCCTCGCGGTGCACCCTGGTAACAGAAATACAGCAGCTCGAGCTGATTCTGGCCAAATCATTTAGGGGATCGTGTCCCAGAATGTGAAGGTAGCAGATGGAAAGAGATTTGACTGCAAAAGAGACAGACAATATCTCCGACGCCATTTGCATCACCACATACAGCGACACTGTCAACATACAGTGACGCCAGTTCGTCCAGTCAGAACATTGGAGGGGTGGCCAATGTAAAAAGCACGTAAAGGTAGATGCATGGCGAGAGACAAATATATGTCATAATGAGTACAATGACACAATGAAAGGGCAGAACAGCGCCAGAGGACAGCACGAAATGCAATTAGAAAGTGAAAAGTTCCTAGGAAAGGGGAACTACAAGCTCTGTTAGCTCGAGACGAGCTTCTAGTTACCTGTGCTTCTTATAGGCAGAGACCCAGACCCAATCACGAGCGTTCGGAAAAGCAAGAAGACATAACCCAACTCTAATATAGAGCCTTCCTAAACCGGAAATATGCTCGCGAAGAGAAAGGGTTCCGTACCCGATGGGCTTAGGCAAGAAAGGGACAACGATGGCAGTCCTGGCCCAACTCTACTGTCAAGTTTTCCTATTTTGGAAATACACTTGTAGAGAGAAAGGGTTCAGTACCTGATGGGCTCAGGCGCTATTGGGACAAGGTCGCTCAGCTCGAGAACACCTTGCTCTCAAACGCGTGGTGTGAGACTCGAACTTGGGTAGGGGTTCACAATGTCTGTGAATGGCGACTCGGGTAGGAGGGCGAACGAGCCTGGGTCCAACTCTTCTGGCAAGTTCTTCCTCATACGGAACAAGGCTTCCGGATGAGAAACGGTTCAGTACCCGATGGACACAGGCAGAGTATGTCCAATTGCACGAGATGGGTTCATAGATGGGGGAACACCTTGTGCCAGATAGATGCGCTCGACAGGCGTCTTGACGAAGAGGCACTACACACCAGCGTTCTCGGCGACAGATAGAGGCTGTCACAGACTAGGGACCAAACCCGAAATAAAGGAATGACGAAAATGGATGTGCTGGACCTTGGACATCCTGACCACAAATGGCCAACCGGGGTGTACATAATCACAGTTCTACTGTGGAACTTGCATCACAACGTACTTCACGCTCCCCGGCGGAAATCACACAAAATATTCGTTGTCGTTATATGAGAGCGAACGCTGAAGAAGAAGGGATCACATAGGGATATGTGTGATGATGATTACCTGCCCTCATAACTCGTAAATTTAAGTAACCTGAAATGTAACCCCTTAGAAGCGGAGATCTCCTTAAGGATACAATGAGGGATTGCCGCCATTTTTCAGAGATAATTTTTTCTTAGTTTGCCAGGGAAAGAATTTGTCTGGATGCTTTATTATAAGCTTCTAGACAGACTTTTTTCCCTGGGAAGCTAAGAAGAGGAGGATCTCCACAAAATGGCAAGAGACTTTTCATTGCATCCTTAAGATTACCTCCATAGCTAAGGGGTTAAATATAGATCCCCAATTATTTTTATATCTATGATAAAATCATAAAAACGTAGACAGCATTATACCTTGAGACTGGATCCCAGACACAGTATTAGATCTGCAGATTTTGCTGCCCTCACAGCTTCTTTCCATCTATATGGAGATTTCAGTTTGCCCTTTTCCCCAAAATGTACTATTGTGTCTTTCAGGCTGCTGCCACATGACCTGCAGTGACGTAATGTAGTATGTCGATGAACACCAGTGCGCTCAGTAACATCAAACAGTCGCACAAATTCTTTGTGTGGAGCACAGGAGTAGCAGCACTGTGAATAAAGGCAATATTTTATTTTGGTGTGCTAAACTGATACTAAAGTATCATAAAGTATCATACCTACATTGAAAACTTTCATCATCAAGATTAGCAATATTATTAGAACCAGTAACACAAGAAAAAAGTAAATTACACCTCAAAAGAAAAAAAAACATGACAAAAAATATGTTGAATTACATTAAGTTTGTAAATATGGTAGTAAATATTGTAAATAAGTAAATGTGTTACAAAAAACATACTGCTAGTCATAAACATTTGATAGAAACAGTAATACTAACAAGAGTAAGGATGAAAATACTTCATGCTTCATTCAAAGATCTTTGTTTAAACAAACATCAATCAATCAACCCGCAACCTTCAGGGGCGTAGGGGTACCACATTGGATGCCTCAGCACACAGAGTCCTCCAGCGAATTCTATCCTCAGAGATGTGGATGAGTGTGGAAATATCTTGCCCTGTCCATTCCTTGATGTTGTCTGTCCATGTCTTTATTTGTCCTCCTCTGCTTCTTCCACCCTCGACAGTTCCCTGCAGTATTGTTTTTGACAAGGAATCGTGCCTGCATACATGTCCGAACCATGCTAGTTTTCGTCGTTTCACTATTGAAAGCAATGGCTCCTGAACACCTGCACACATCTCTACTTTATTTCTTACGTACACATTGGTCTTATGTTCCCTATAGGAAATTCGCAGAATTTGTCTGTAGCATTTGTACTCGAAAGCCTGTAATCTTCTCTCCATGTCTGCAGTGAATGTCCAACTCTCACAACCATACAACACAACAGAAAGCACCAGCGACTTATACAGTTTGATTTTCACTCCAACAGTGATGTTGCTTTTCCAAATCACAGTTAGCCTTGACAAGGACGCTAAAGCCATCTCCAGCCTTATTTTTAGTTCTGCTTTGCATTTACCATCGCTGCATATACTGGATCCGAGGTATTTGAAAGTATTCACCACCTCAAGCTTATATCCATTCATCATGATATTAGTCTGGTTTTCTGCGTCTCTGCTGTTTACCAAGATTTAAAAGGAGCAAACATAAGACAAAATAAAGGACAGAAAGATAATGGCATAGAGCAGAAAACTTGTTGAGATACACAGAAGTGCCCACTAAGACAGACTTGTGCAAAATGAAGAAATGTACGTGAAATAAAATGGAGAAAAATATTACTGCTATAATAGAATGGAATAAGAGTTAACAAATATTATAATATTAAGACAATAGACTAGGACAATATATATGACAGTTGTGAGAAAGTTCCAAAGTTGAAAATTGGGGGGAAATTCTCAAACCACCATTTAAAAATATAATTTATTGACGACCCTAATACTTGAGCAATGTGTGGCAACATTGATAAAATCCTGTTAAATACCTATTCCTGTTGTATATATGTTGTTTCATATCCAAACTAATATAATACAGACTGAAAAAACTAATAAAACGTGAAGAAATCACATACAATATCCGTTCATTCAAGACTAGGCCTAGCTGGACATTCAATGAATAAGTGAACTTTCTTATAATATAACAACAACTAAAACAAAAACAACAGTTAAATCATGTAGATATTACTTTCCATGATGATCACTTAACATGCCACGAGGTACTACAGGTGATAGTAAAATATGGCGTCGAAAATGGACAGTCGTTCAAGAAATTCATTGACAAAATCAGCAGGCTTTCTCCCTTTTTACAATTATAATATGCAAAGGAATTTGACGTTTAGGCTGTGAGGTATTCCTAACTTCGTGTGGCGAGAATTATATGTCACATGAGCTTAACTTCATGTGATTTCATACTGATGAATCGGGCATAGTAACAGAGTGGACTGGTTACATAATGGCGTCAGCTAGTATAGACACCTATGGAGCCCTTAAGGTTAAAAACTGGACAGGATTAAGATTCTCTACACTCAAACAAAGAACTGATAACAGAGAGGGCATGGTGAAATGTGTGTGTTGATGTCTTTAGAGTGACACCTCTACAACCCTGAAGGGTTATGTGCTTGATGATGATGACTCTTCTCCTCTACAACATTTCATGATCCAGATATAACCTGTAGCAAATACTCATCCCTACTGTACGAGATTGTTTAGTTTAGTAGTTGCTCAATGATCATCATTAAGTGCCATCTCCGCATTAAAATTTGATGCAACAGACCTCCAACATCTGTCTTTCCTTGATGGTGCACACTGCTAGACTCATGTTGTATCTCTGCCTACCTCTTGATTGCCTCTACCTTCAAGTAATGTCTTCAATGAGGTGTCATGACTTTAATATGTTAAAAATGCTTTATTTGATTGATTAATTCATTTAATAGTTCTTTTTCATATGTTGTGTTGTCAGAACCTCCTTGTTCTTTTTCTTCTCTTTCTATAAAGTACTCCCTATTCTTCTATATATTCACATCTCAAAGGTATCAATTCTGTCTTCTATATGTTTATTGTGCATGTTTCTGAAACATACATCATTGCAGAATAAATGAAGTATTTTACAATTCTCAATTTTTAGTTTGTGATTTATTTAGATGTTAATATTTTCCTCATATCATTGAAAGTACTTTTAGCCATTCCTATTCTCCTTTTAACTTCTGTTCCACATCTACTATCATTTGTAAATAAGTGCCCATGTAATTATGTATCATTTGTAATACAGGTACTGATTTAGTTGTTGTAATATTTCCCCATGTATTTTTATGTTTAGCATTTGTTTCTCTTTGATCTTGCTGGTAGTTGTTACTAAAAGGTATGGTAAATGAAAGCTGAATTATGAACCAGTGACATGGTTTTTTTCAAAAGTGCTCAGCTCTCTAGTCAGTAGTTAACCAGAAACCACATGACTAGCATAACCTTCACACTTGATTAGTAGCAATAGAACCGTTCCTCAACCTTCTCAGAGCATGAACCCTGGTATGCTACTTCCTGGTGCTAGGCCTTTAAAAAAATGTAAAACCATGAATAATGAGTGAAAAACACTGATCTGCTGCTGGTTGATGGACAAGTTACTTAGCACTACACTACAGCAGCTCCACCAAAAATTGTCACCTTACTCCTGACTAGATTGGTGACTCACCCGAACATCATATGTAATGCATTTATCAAATTTCGCACTAAAACTAATCTCAAACGCATAAATCAAGATCGTCTATAAATGAGCCCAATGAAGTATTGAAGTTATATACTTCTGTTTTTGTCTCAAATCTCCGGCTGCTTAGCAGAATGCAGATCTAAAAAAGGGATGTATTTTCATGTCTTCACAGCTTGTTTGTAACATTTGTCTTTTCGACTTCAACTTGTCTGACATTAAAGATACATTTTTGCCTTATCTTTTGATTCCTAATCATGTGCCATAGTGTCTTATTACAGCCCGTTGTTTAGAATCACAACTCTGAGGTGGCATATGGTATTGGTAGCTCGTTTCTGGTTCTGATGCTAGCAACCATCTAAGATTTACTGATTACTACCATTCTAACACTATCCAGGATAATGAACATGACTCTAAACAAAACTATACCTATTATAAAAATTGCTAATGTTTACCTCAATGTACATATTTCCATGTACTTCAGATATAGCATGCCTTGGAAATCCACTTCGGATATGGAGTCCATCACAGTTCTGTGACACAATATGTTTAACCTGACAAAAGTTGTAATAAGGACGTATTTAACATCAAGTTAAAAAAAAAACCTCTGCACATTTAAATAGTTACTACTGAAAAAAATATTCCCAGAGACAGGCAGATGACACAGTTCTCTTTTCAAATATCTCAAATCTAAAAACAATTTAACAAAGCAACTGTTGAGGATCTATCATTAAATGTCATGAAGATCAAATTAATGTATAATATTGATTGAGGATCTATCCGTAAATGTCATGAAGATCAAATTAATGTATAATATTGATTGAGGATCTATCCGTAAATGTCATGAAGATCAAATTAATGTATAATATTGATTGAGGATCTATCCGTAAATGTCATGAAGATCACATTAATGTATAATAGTGATTGAGGATCTATCCGTAAATGTCATGAAGATCAAATTAATGTATAATATTGATTGAGGATCTATCCGTAAATGTCATGAAGATCAAATTAATGTATAATATTGATTGAGAATCTATCCGTAAATGTCATGAAGATCAAATTAATGTATAATATTGATTGAGGATCTATCCGTAAATGTCATGAAGATCAAATTAATGTATAATATTGATTGAGGATCTATCCGTAAATGTCATGAAGATCAAATTAATGTATAATATTGATTGAGGATCTATCCGTAAATGTCATGAAGATCAAATTAATGTATAATATTGATTGAGAATCTATCCGTAAATGTCATGAAGATCAAATTAATGTATAATATTGATTGAGGATCTATCCGTAAATGTCATGAAGATCAAATTAATGTATAATATTGATTGAGGATCTATCCGTAAATGTCATGAAGATCAAATTAATGTATAATATTGATTGAGGATCTATCATTAAATGTCATGAGGATCAAATTAATGTATAATATTGATTGAGGATCTATCCGTAAATGTCATGAAGATCAAATTAATGTATAATATTGATTGAGGATCTATCCGTAAATGTCATGAAGATCAAATTAATGTATAATATTGATTGAGAATCTATCCGTAAATGTCATGAAGATCAAATTAATGTATAATATTGATTGAGGATCTATCCGTAAATGTCATGAAGATCAAATTAATGTATAATATTGATTGAGGATCTATCCGTAAATGTCATGAAGATCAAATTAATGTATAATATTGATTGAGAATCTATCCGTAAATGTCATGAAGATCAAATTAATGTATAATATTGATTGAGAATCTATCCGTAAATGTCATGAAGATCAAATTAATGTATAATATTGATTGAGGATCTATCCGTAAATGTCATGAAGATCAAATTAATGTATAATATTGATTGAGAATCTATCCGTAAATGTCATGAAGATCAAATTAATGTATAATATTGATTGAGGATCTATCCGTAAATGTCATGAAGATCAAATTAATGTATAATATTGATTGAGAATCTATCCGTAAATGTCATGAAGATCAAATTAATGTATAATATTGATTGAGGATCTATCCGTAAATGTCATGAAGATCAAATTAATGTATAATATTGATTGAGGATCTATCCGTAAATGTCATGAAGACCAAGTTAATGTATAATATTGATTTAGGATCTATCCTTAAATGTCATGAGGATCAAATTAATGTATAATATTGATTGAGGATCTATCCTTAAATGTCATGAAGATCAAATTAATGTATAATATTGATTTAGGATATATCCGTAAATGTCATGAAGATCAAATTAATGTATACTATTGATTCAGGATCTATCCGTAAATGTCATGAAGATCAAATTAATGTATAATATTGATTGAGGAAAAAACCCTTCTATCTTGATTCCTTAGTAGATTTATCAATCTCCTTGAATCTTGTCTACTGCTTCAATTATTTATAAGACAAGAATAGACAGAACAGGTTATATTTCTTGTTTTGCCACTATGCAACCACTTTCAATTAATTAGACACATATTTCAGTATGCAATTCTTTATTACATGTGCAAACATTATTCTAAAATCTCTAAAAGCAAAAAAAGTTATAGCATTTTCCAAACACCTGCTAAAAATAACACATATTTTCACACACAAAAATCCAGTGGCAAGGGTAAGATTGTGTTATATTAATTCAGTTTGCTAAAGGTTAAAAAAGATTGTGATTTGCATCAAGATTATTTATTTTATTGTAAAATTTGATTTTCTTAAAACTATAAACATCAAGGTCTTACCTTTCCAACTCTGAATAGCGTGGTGAGAGACATGTGAGTAAATGTAGGTTCTGCATCACTAAGATCTTGAGGACTAAATATGAATACAACAGAATGATAAGATTTTGTAGGTACTATTAAAACTTACTTCTAAAGCATAATGATAAACAGTCACATTTAAAGATGTCCTATTGCTACAATTATTGCTGAATACAGTAAATAATACAACTTAGTCAGTGTGTTATAATACTCAATTATAGACAAGGAGATACCTAACATGTGCAGAACAGCGAAAAAACAATGGCTAGAAACAAAATGCAGTGAAATAGAGGAGATGTCCATACAACAGAAGACAAAATTAATGCATAAGGAGATAAGGCTGATCACAAATAAGAAAAATCCTATAAATGGGGGTGGCTGCATTAAAGATAAAAATGGTAAAATAATATTTGATAAAACAGAAGCACTCACAAGATGGGCAGATTATGTAACAGAACTGTTTGACGACCAACGGAACAAAAAAACTAACAATACACAACAATGATGGACCAGCAATATTGAAATCAGAAGTAGAACATGCAATAAATTCAATAAAATGTGGAAAAGCTGCAGGCTCTGACAACATAACAGCAGACATAATAAAAACTCTAAATGAGTTTGGTGTAGATACTATCACAGAAATTTGCAATGACATATACGAAACAGGCCATATACCTAAAGACCTAACATCACCAATATTCATACCACTACCTAAGAAGCCCAGGGCTGTGGACTGTACAGAATATAGAACAATAAGTCTAATGAGCCATCTAACTAAAATACTTCTCAAGATAATACATGAAAGAATTAAGAACAAGATAGACATGGAGGTTGGCGAAGAACAATTCGGTTTTAGGAAAAACAAAGGAACCAGAGAAGCTATACTGAGTATCCGGCTAGTGATAGATAAATATATAGAAGTCCAAAAAAGTATCTATATTTGCTTCATAGACTACAGCAAGGCCTTTGACAGAGTCCAACATGAAAAATTAATCAAATGTCTTAAGAAATAGGCATAGATGGAAAAGACATCAGGCTGATTAGAAATATATATTGGGAACAAACTGCATCAATAAGAAGTGAAAACAGCTACTCTCCGTACATAGAAATAAGAAGAGGGGTAAGACAAGGATGCATTTTATCACCAAGCCTATTTAATATCTACACAGAGAATATCTTTAAAAATATAGAAGAAACACCAGGACTCAAGATCAATGGGAAAATAATAAACATTAGATATGCAGATGACACTGTTCTTTTGGCAGAAAGTGAACTTGAACTATAAAGACTAATAGATCAAGTCAATAAATCAAGTAATGAATATGTACTGGATATAAACATTAAAAAAACAAAAACCATGATAATCATCAACATAAACATACAGGGAGAGAAACTACAACAAGTAAAACAGTATCAATATCTTGGACACATAGTCACAAATGATGGCAGATGTGAAACAGAAGTTAAAAGGAGAATAGGAATGGCTAAAAGTACCTTCAATGACATGAGGAAATTATTAATATCTAAACAAATTACAAACAAGTTAGAAATGAGAATTATAAAATGCTACATCTATTCCATATTAATGTATGGCACAGAAACATGGACACTAAATAAACAATTAGAAGACAAAATTGATGCCTTTGAGATGTGGGTATATAGAAGAATAGGGAGAACATCATGGAAAGAGAAGAAAACAAATAAAGAGGTGCTGAAGACACTTAATATGAAGAAAGAACTACTAAGAGAAATAAAGATAAGGCAAATAAAATACTTTGGACACATTAAAAGACATGACACCTTATTGAAGACCTTACTTGAGGGTAAAGTCAAAGGGAAGCGAGGAAGAGGTAGGCAGAGATACAAGTGGGAGAGTAACATTACACGATGGACAGGTTACAGTCTAGCAGAGTGCACCACCAAGACAAGAGACAGGAGATGTTGGAGATACGTTGCAGCCAACCTTCGTTGCGGAGACGGCACTTGATGATGATGATGAGTCAGTGTGAGTGCTGAAAAACCAGAATTTTTACAAACTACTCTTTCATTTAAACATTTTAATGGCAGTAGATCTAACAATATACAAATATTGGCTAATTTTGTTCATTGGAAAAAGTTTCACATTCTAAAATGTTGTGGAATGTACACACTAGTTTGTTTAAGATGTACAATGACTCAAGTAAAACAAAAAACCAATAAATAAATATGAAAAAGAGCCAGAACCTACAAAGGAAGAAGTAATATATGGAAAATAAAGTTTAAAGAAAGAAAAAGCTCCAGGCAAAGATGGTTTAACAACAGATATGATAAATGCAGGAGGTGAAGCTGGAATCATGATTTACCACAAACTGTTGTAAAATAAGGAAAAGCTGCACAAGGCTGGAGGAATGGAATAAAAATTATTATATATACCCTCCCCCCAAAAAAGGCGACCTTCAGATTTGCTAAAATTACCAAGCTATAGGCCTTATAAGACAAGCAAGCAAAATAATATTAAACACAATCCAAAGAATCAAACTAACATTAGAGATGGAGATAAACGAAACACAGGCCGGTTTCAGATCGGGCAGAGGAACACGAGATCACATTCTTAACATGAGGTTTATTATAGAAAAATGTAGGAAATTCTCAACTGACCTGCACATGTACTTCATAGATTACTCTAAAGTGTTCAACTGCATCCAACACCAGAAACTATGGCAGATAATCAACAACATGGATTTCCCAAGACATCTAATAGAAGAGCTTTACCAAAATCAAAAGGCTAAAGAGGTGAGGTTAGAGGGTGATATATCAGAGTGGTTTGAGGTGCAGAATGGAGTACGGCAGGGATGCACACTCTCCCCATACCTGTTCAACATCTATGCAGAAAATATAATGAGGAATGTGAGAGAAGACATACCATATACCGCTGAGTACCACTTTAAACATCAGTGGTTTTGACATCCCTGAACTATGCTACATAGACGACACTGTGCTTCTTTCAAATGATATTCTTCTTCTTCAGCGTTCATTCTCATACTCCCGCTGGATCTCCTTTGTAGCAGGACTATGGTCCTACTAGATTTCCAGCAGGATGTAGTCCAGAGAATGGAATGCGTTGTGTTGCTGTTTTATTTGCGACAATGGCCCATCTGTCTTCGGCAGAAAATGATGTAAAAGTATTAGAACAACTAATTAAGAACACAAATGCGCAAAAAACTAAAATCGAATGTGTGGAAAAATTTGAATACTTAGGAGCAAACATCAGTGGTGCAGGAGAGTGCATGGCAGAGATAAGGAAGAGATTGGTAATGGCATATTGTAAAATAATACGTTTAAAAAAACACACGGAAAAACAACAGAATAGAAATGAAACTGTTAATGCTAAGCACTTTTATTTTTCTGGCTGTAGCATGGAATGTGAAGGCTGTGAAGCATGGACCCTAAATAAATATAAACAACCAAAATATCGGAGGATGTCCAACAAAATGGAAAGTGCCGCAGCAACCAGACAAATAAGTGGTAAATACGAAGTATATAAATAAAGGTTACTGAATACAGCCTAACTATCAATAGAAATAAATCAGAAATAGTTATAAAACAAAGAACAAAGCCAATTTTCAACGTATCGGTCCTATTGGGACCTTTGTCAAGAAACAAAAACCAATTAAGACAACACAACTATAAAAATACAACAATGCAAAGACTTGGACAATAATGGCTTCCCTTCAAAAACCATTGCCAAAGTGGCCATTTTGTCACGGTTTTGAAATTAGGTGCAAAATTAAGTGCGTTCAAGTGCAGACAGAATTGGGTTTGGAAAAAATTAATCAGATTGTAATGCAAAGTATCAAGAATAGGGGGAGGGTAGGGGGCAGGAAATAAAAGGGAAAAGATTGAGAAAGAAATTAGTAAAAAGGGGGGGGGGGAAGACTACAAATAGATACAGAGAACATACAAATGTGCAAGGAAGAATAGCATTAGATAGCATGTGGAATGGATTTACATGAAAATATATACACATTAACATACATATATATACACATACACACATATACATATTCATACACATATATACACACACACACACACATATACAAATATATACATTCATACACATATATACACACATACACATCTATAAAAATATACATACAAATACAAGTATACTAGGAACACACAAACAAGTATATATCTACCAAGATCAAAACATATATATAAGAAAGATACCCACACAAAATGTATAAGCATGTAAATATACCCGAACAAAAATATGGGTTCACACAAGAATAAGTGTACATAATGGCATAAAATAAGCATCAACATAAATACTTATGATGTTCGTCCGTCGTGATCGACGATGACCAAAAACTCAACCATAATAATAATAACAATAAATAATAAAATAATAAAGTTAATAGTGCGTTTTTAAATGACTAGCAAGTCCAATGCGTGCACAAAATGTTCTTTTACAGAATTGACAACAATAGAAGGTATCTGTGTGAGGTTGAGATGTTTTTTCTTTTCTACGTGTCCGCTTCTGTCTTGCAGTTTCTTGTCTGAATTCTTCTACCGCTAGTGCTCCCGTTCTAATGCTGTTCTATCCTGAGCGAGGCTCTCCCAAGCGCCTACGTCAATGTTAAGATGTTTCAAGGATGACTTGAGCGTGTCTTTGAAACGCTTTTTCTGTCCACCAGCTTTTAGAAATCCTGCCTTGAGTTCTCCATAATATATTTGATTTGGCAAACGCGAGTTCTCCATACGCACAAGATGGCCTGCCCAGCGTGCCTGCGCCTTCATAAGTATTGTGTGAATGCTTATTGTGGTTGATTTTTCCAAGACCTCGTAGTCTGGTACTTTGTCCCACCAATGGATGTTTAGTAATTTACGTAGGCAGGTAAGATGGAAATGATTTAACTTTCTTGCATGTCTAGCATACACTGTCCACGTTTCGCAGGCGTATAGTAAGGTTGGTATAACAGCAGCATGATATACTTGTAGTTTGGTGGTTGTTCTTATACCTCTTCTGTCCCATACATTGTTGCGTAATCTGCCAAATACAGCACTAGCTTTTGCCAGTCTATTGTTAATTTCCACATCAATGTTGACATCGCGAGAGAGAGTGCTTCCAAGGTAAGTAAAATTGTCGACTACCTGCAGTTTTTCCTGATTGACGATGATGGAAGTAGCAGTATGTTGGCTATTTGATGTTGCTTGGTGCATGACTTCTGTTTTTTTGGTGTTAATAGTGAGACCAAAGTTGTTGCAGGCCTTTGAGAAGCGGTCTATGGTGCTCTGCATGTTTACGACAGAGTCAGCATACAATGCACAGTCGTCAGCATAAAGTAATTCTCTAACAGTACTAGATTTAGTTTTCGTGTTTGCTTTTAGACGACGTAAATTGAAAAGACCACCATCCGTTCTGTAATTGATCATTATGCCAGCTGTTTCATTACTATGGTGTGTTTCCGTTAACATGGCTGTAAATAACAGGCTGAAAAGAGTAGGGGCCAGCACACATCCCTGCTTTACACCATTTGTGACAGGGAATGCAGGAGATACTCCTCCGTCGCAGATAACACTAGCCATCATACCGTCATGAAATTGTCGTATCACAGTGACAAGTTTTGGGGGGCATCCGAACTTTGTAAGCACCTTCCACAGTCCTTCTCTGTTAACGGTATCGAATGCTTTAGTTAAGTCCACAAATGTTGCTAAGAGTTCACTATGTTGCTCTTGTGACTTTTCCTGAATTTGTCGTGCAGAGAATATCATATCAACTGTACCACGACCTGCACGAAAACCGCACTGACTCTCTGGGAGTAGCTCGTTTAGTAGAGAATTATTTAATCTGTTGAGTATGACACGAGCGAGAATTTTACCAGCTATAGACAAAAGTGATATGCCTCTATGATTATCGCAAGACTGTTTGGTACCTTTGCCTTTATATAGGTGCACTATAGAAGCATCTTTTAGATCTTGAGGCAATGTACCCGAGTTCCAGAAAATACCAAAAATGTCAGTTAGTTTTTTAATCAGCAGTGGTATGCCATTTTTATAAATTTCAGCAGGTAAGGCATCCAAACCTGGAGCTTTATCATTTGACATTTGTTTAATCGCTATAATAACCTCTTGACTGCTTGGGGGTATATCGAGTTCTTCTCTTATCCTAAGTTGTGGTATTCTGTTTATGACTTCTTCATTTATTACTGATGGTTTGTTTAGGATTTCTTCAAAATGTTCAGCCCAACGATTTAAGATGTCATTTTTATCAGTGAGAGGCTTCGACGAATCGGCATTTAATAGAGGTGGTGATCCCGATGAGTGTGGACCATAGATAGTTCTTAAAGCCTCATAGAATCGCTTATAGTCCTTTCTGTCTGCAAACATTTGAATTTCTTCAGCTTTTCGACTTAGCCATTTATCCTTTATCTCTCTAAGCTTCTTTTGACAAGTGTTACGGATCTTGTTATAGGCTACTTTCTTGGACGGTGAAGATGCTGCCCCTTGTAGTTTCTTGAAAGCTTTGTGTTTCTCTTCTAACAAGGATGTTATCTCAAAGTTATTATCATCAAACCAGTCTTGGTGTCTATGTACCTTCACACCCAAATGTTCCTTCGCTTTGGCGTAAATAATTCCTTTAAACGAAGCCCAGCTATCTTCAGATGTAGTATTAAGAAGATCTTCAGATGTAGTATTAAGAAAAAAAGAACATACAAACATACAAATACTTATACATGCTTAATAAATAAACCCTAAATAAAACAGCTGTACAGAAGATCAATGCCTTTGAGATGAAATGCTACAGAAAGATACTTAGAATATCATGGAAGGAAAAAATAGAGAAACTTAGATACATTGAAGATGCCAGAGTGTTGGTTACTAAACACAGTGGCAAAAAGAAAACTACACCTGTTTGGTCATATAAAGAGACACAACTGTTTAGAAAGACAAATAACAGTGTACAGAGCATCTGGCTAGAGGAGAAAGGGCAGATCAAGAAGACGATGGACTGATGACATTAAAGATAATATTACTACATCATTGGAAAATGCACACAGCATGGACCAAGACAGAGAAGGGTTCAGGGAGTTAATTGGGAAGAAAATTCAAGTAGGAAGCACGAAAATAATTCTTAAAGCTGACAGGAATGGAACCAGGATTCACTGCCCATACTCAAGCAGATCTGAGCACCTATAAGTTTGCCAAGAGTGCAATATCAATTTGCAACCAATCACCATCATATTTTATGACACTTTTATTTTACCTTAATTCTTGTCCCTTTTTCAGCAATGTCCAAACTCCGTTAGGTCCTCTATAATCAGGTATTGAAGCTGCCTGTACAGAATAAGATATTATTTAGATTAGATGTAAATAAAATGACATACAAATATGCATGCTCTCCATTATGTATGAATTTATGTATAGGATATGTCAATGATATAATAATGTAGGTATACCCTTTTAATGGCAATGTTTAAGTCATGTAGATAGTATAGTAAAAAGCATCCAACATTAATACCATCAGATGTTGGGAGGCTTTCATGTGATTGAATATTTGCATATAAAATGGTGGAACACTATTGATACATAACACTCAGATTTCTCTGAGTACAGAAATCTTCTCCTTGAAGCATTGCATGCTGCTTAGAGTTAAATTCTACCAGGTATGAAAGAAAGTTCTGGAGAAATTCTCCATTGCATATAGGAAAGAGCATTGCTCTTAATTTCTGGGGATTGTAACAAACAATGGCTTGAGACATGCTGTTGCCATCGTTATCAGGTTGAGTACATCTGATGTTACATGATCTTGTGTTTTTTTCTCCCTGTAGAAATTTCAAGATTGCCAAATCTTTGGTGCTACCAGGCATAGATCATTCTTGAAGTTTCTACACATACCCAGTATGTTTTCAGATTTCATTTTTCTGAATTACTTCAGTTTCTGCTTTTAATTGGTATATACAATTAGTTCCAAGTTATTTTCAGACACGACCTTCATGCAGCCAACAAGATTTCATGATAGAGGTAGGTAGTTTATAGAACTGATCTACTATAATGTCAATAATTATTTGAAATGGGTTATTAGACAAATGTCTAATAATATCACACTAGGACAAGGAGATAATTTGTGAAGCGAGTAAACAAAAAAATACTTGCTTACTTTACCTACATTTAATCATAATAAAATATGTTATCTGGTGTGGAATGTTTCACAAACTTCTGAATCCTACTGTGTATATGTGTTGTATTGTTTAGGTATGTAGATGAAAACCTCCACACACTGCACATGTTTATATGTGTTTAGATATCTGTCAGGGTGCAAAGGGAACGCATTGCTCTAGGCGGACCCAGGGTTAGCAGATAACCAAGATCCCAAATGTACCTCCTCATGGTGCACCCTGGTAACAGAAAACAGCAGCTCGATTTGATTCTGGCCAAATCATTTGGGGATTGTGTCCGAGAATGTGGAGGAAGCAGATGGAAAGAAATTTGACTGCAAAAGAGAAAGACAATATCTCTGACACCATTTGCATCACCACATACAGTGACACTGATGACATACAGTGACGCCAGTTAGTCCAGTCAGAACATTGGAGTGCCAATGTAAAAGGCACGTAAAGGTGGATGCATGGCGAGAAACAAATATATGTCATAATGAGTGCAATGACACAATGAAAAGGCAGAATAGCGCCAGAGGGCAGCGTGAATTGCAAATGCAAAGTGAAAAGTTCCTAGGAAAGGGGAAGTACAAGCTCTGTTAGCTCGAGACGAGCTTTTAGTTACCTGTGATCCTTATAGGCAGAGACCCAGACCCAATTGTGGGCGTACGGAAAAGCAAGAAGACCTAAGCCAACTCTAATGTCGAGCCTTCTAAACCGGAAATATGCTCGTGAAGAGAAAGGGTTCCGTACTCTATGGGCTTAGGCAGAAAAGGGACAATGATTTTAGCCCTGGCCCAACACTACTGTCAAGCTTTCCTATACCGGAAATACGCTTGCAGAGAGAAAGGGTTCAGTACCTGATCGGCTCAGGCGCTATTGGGACACAGTCGCTCAGCTCGAGAACACCTTGCTCTCAAACGCGCGGTGTGAGACTCGAACTTGTGCGAAGGGTTCACGATGTCTGTGAACGACGCCTCGGGTAGGAGGGCAAACGAGCCAGGGTCCAACTCTTCTGGCGAGTTCTTCCTCATACGGAACCAGGCTCGCGGATGAGAAACGGTTCAGTACCCGAGCAGAATACGCCCAATTGCACGAGATGGGTTTATAGACGGTGGAGCACCTCGTGCCAGATAGACGCGATCGACAGGCGTCTTGGCGAAGAGGCACTACACGCCAGCGTGCCCGGTGACAGATAGAGGCTGTCACCGACTAGGGACCAAACCCGAAATAAAGGAATGATGAAAACGGATGTGCTGGACCTCGGACGTCCTGACCACAAGTGGCCAACCGGGGTGCAAATAATCACAGTTCTACTATGGAACTTGCAGCACAACGTACTTCACGCTCCCCAGCGGAAATCACACGAAATATTTGTTGTGGTTATATGAGAGCGAACGCAGAAGAAGAAGATCTCTGTCATACAAATCCGTGATAACACTGAGAATTTTACTTCTATTAAAAGCTAATAAATAAGTGTCATGTGACATATTCCTTCCAGAACGTTGTCTTCCCAATGAACTATCTGAACCTCTATCTGTCTTGCATTTTCTAGCGATGCATTCATGTTATCTTTAATGTTGTTAGTCCATCGTCTTCTTGGTCTGCCCTTTCTCCTCTTCCCAGGTACTCTTCCCTCCATTATTTGTCTTTCTAAACAGTTATGTCTCTTTATATGACCAAACAGGCGTAGTTTTCTTTTTGTTATTGTGTTTAGTAACCAACACTCTGCAATAATTCAATGTGTTTATAATATCTGAGTTTCTGATTTTATCCTTCCATGATATTCTAAGTATCTTCCTGTAGCATTTCAGCTCGAAGGCGTTGATCCTCTTTGCCGCTGTTTTACTTAAGGGTCCATGTTTCACAGCCATATGTTGCAACCGGATAAAAAAAAGTTCGTAACATTAGCACTTTCTATTTTGTTGTTTTTCCATATGTTTTTCAGCCATGTTATTTTGCAATATGCCATTGCCAATCTCGTCCTTATTTCTGCCATGCAGTCTCCTGCACCGTTGATAAAGAAGTACAAATAATAAATGTAAATGAAAGAAAAACACAAAGACATTTTCAACGTTGCAGCCACAATTTTGATGATACATTGTATGTCCCTCAACACCTGTAAAGGGTAAAAGAGGAAGGAAAGAAGAAGAAGCAGCCACAATGATGCCTTATCAAGAAACGACTTAAATATATGTCCAGCCCAAATCCTAAAGACAATATCAACCTCCTGGAAAGAAAAGACCAGAATATCATATTCCGACCGCGCACACAACATGTACAGCTTAACAATCACCTGAACAGAATACAACCACAACACACTCCAGGGTGCCGGCTGTGCACTCATCCATATGAACTGTTGACCACCACCTTTTTGAATGTCCAGCGCTGGATGACATCAGGAAAATGCTCCTCCCTCCAGGGCCAGATAAATGGAACACATTATATGGAACAAAACAACAACTCACAAACACATGCATATATCACACAATGGCATTGGGTCAAAGGGCATAAGCCCACGGACCGCTGGATCAGCAACCAACCAACCATCAAGAAACGACACAAACAAAAATATTTAAACAAAAAGTAAACTATAGCGTCTCCTCAAACGTCCCATTTACTCGTGTTGTCAGCCAATTAAAAGAACAAAATAGCTTTTAGTAGTGATGCAATAGGGTGGTGTGATGGCATGTTTCTGACAATAGATAAAAAAAAGCCTCAGAAGAGCGAATGTTTACATACAACCTGTTAATTCAATAGAATGGGGTTGCATTAGCTGTCCCATTCCATAGGTCAAAGTGACCTAAAAATCATACTGTAACCAGATGTGTCTGACCAAAAGGTGCAGATATTGCAGCCAAGTTATAAACCATGACACGATGCATTCAATTCTTCAGACTACACTCTAATAAACAGCATGAGTTTGAGATGAAACACAGAAGAAAATTTTTTTTGTATTTTATAAATTTGTAGTGAAAGTCACATTATATATTATGTAATATAAAAAAATGTTTTTATTACGTGCATGTAGACGTAGATTTCAATATTTAATCACTCAATACTTACAGTGCTTATTCCAGCTCCAGTGTAGACAACTACATTTTTAGAAGATCTAAGGAGGTCAGTTAATTGCTTACATTTCTTTACCAACAGCTGTGGCTCATCTTCAACCTGGAAAAAAATGGCTCAATTATGAAACATGATTACATCAAATCTTGTTTCATTCATTTATAAATCAGTAAAGTTGTATGGGCTGAGAGTTTTCACTGACTTGAGCATAATGTGTCACACATTAATTAAACTATGACAGAACAAAAACAGTAAATAAATAAAACAACAATATGTATGAGCCAAAAAAAAAAAAACCAGAGTTGCAAGCCCATGCTTTTAAATTGTGATTTTATGAGTATTTGTATACATATGTCACTGTTACCTTGGATTTTTATGTTGTTAATTGTCCACAGTCTAGTCCATTTTTGATTATAAGATATTTATCATATGATCACTATATCTGTATTTTTCGAAAAAAAACCTTATGATTTTTTAAATGTTTATTTAGTCTGTTTTGTATAGTCACAAACATTTTTTTCCATGTCAGTTAGCCTGATTGTTGTTGTTTGTCCATCACAAGTGACGATGACCATTTGTTACATCATTAGACTACATTCTAATAAAGAAAAAACTACTATTAACAGTCGTGAAACTTCATAAATTTTGGTTGGTGGTATGGGTAATTGATAGGATAGACATTCCTCGATAGAAAAGATGTTCTTAAAGAATGTGAAAGAGGGAAGATGAGGTGGCCAGAAGAAGACGTAGCTGCATAATATCAAGGATAGTGTGTGAAGTTTCCAAACTCATTAGGATGGTAGAGGATAGAGATATGTGGACATTTATCCAATCAAATGTCTCAAAAGTGAATACCTCTACGAACCAGATGGATTCGGGGTATTATTATTATTATATAACAACTTGTAATATTCATTAAAAAATCAAATATCTTTCTTCCTTGCCAGTGATCATCCTTGTATAACAGAAGCACAATATCATTTCATTTGCATAAATACATTATTAAAAATTACTTCTAGAATGCGTTCCTTCTTGGCCTGAAGTCTTCTTGCATTCTTCTGTGATGCTGTAACTAGTTCAGGGTTTCTCTTAACTAGAACTGTATCCTGAGCTGTCCTGTCCTGCTCTGGCTTTTTCAAAATCTCAGAAACCTAGGCACAAAACAATGGAACACATGTTTAAATTCATACAATACACAATGGAACACATGTTTAAAACCATTCTATTTTTATACAAAATGCCATAAAAACTAAGGATGCTCAATTTTTTTTCCAGTTCTTCTGCATTATTTCTCAAACTTGTGCAGATTAGCAGGATCTAGTCTGGAAAATGGAATGCATTGGAAGATGGTTTACAGCTATGCTATAATCGCTGCACTTTTTGACCTGACACATCTGACTTCAGCCGGTCTTTTGGGTTATATTGACTCCATATGCGATGTGACAGCCAACTCCACCCTAAAACCTCCTTAGCATTCTCTTACAACATGCATGGAAGGTAAACAGCGTTGGTAATCTATGCTCCCCTTTTGGGTCCTAGCAACACACGGATGTCTCTAGTTATACAATCTGTACAAATATGTGATTCTTCAATATTTCTTTCTTATATAAATACAATAAAAGTCAACAAGCAACTTCGCATCATGATGATGATTGTCAACATTATCAATCTTCATTATCAACAAACCTTTCTGGTGATTTTCTGATCTAAGAGCAGCATAAACTGAGCATCCCCACAAGCACTGTCTCTTTCAGCATGACAGTATGCGTTGTCATGGTTTCTTGTAGTCTGTTAATTGTTGATCTTCCTCATCCCATCAACAAACAATTCGGTTCTTTTCTAGTACGCGGGTGCCGGATGTCACACTTTTCAATATACCGACTTCGTGTTTTTAATAATTTATTCCGGTTTCTAGTTTTTAACGCACCAGTTGCAACAACTTGTTGCCAACCAAAACATTAGGCCTAAGTCACGAAATTATTGCTGGCAGAATTTACAGCAAAATTTAAACACGACAATATTGGTTTAGTTACCTGTAGTAAAATGTAAACATTAGGCCTATGTCGTAAGTGCAGCAAAACATTATGCCTATGATGAATGAATGTCACGATTGCGGCAAAATTTAAACATTGCCAAACTGTTTCCGTTACCTGAAGTACTCATTTTTTTCGAATTGGTTTTGTTTCTAATGACTGATTGATGCACCTACTATTTTAATATGCTTTCTACCTCTTCCCACATTCCACCTAACTCATATTCATTTATTCGCATTCCACGGCCAGTAGTCATAATCGTTGTCTGTTACAACTGTTTTCCGGTACCAGTTCTCTCTCCTTACCTTGCCTTATATTTCGCTACACATTTCGTAAAAGTTGGGTTAAATTCGTTAAATTACTGGCACCCGTGTACTAGGAAAGAACAAACAATTCTACTAGCTGAAAGAGTTTCACGTAGAAAATTCCTCAACAAACAATTCTACTAGCTAAAATAGTTTCACTTAGAAAATTCCTCAACCCATCAACAAACAATTCTACTAGCTGAAAGAGTTTCACTTAGAAAATTCCTCAACCCATCAACAAACAATTCTACTAGCTGAAAGAGTTTCACTTAGAAAATTCCTCAACCCATCAACAAACAATTCTACTAGCTGAAAGAGTTTCACTTAGAAAATTCCTCAACCCATCAACAAACAATTCTACTAGCTGAAAGAGTTTCACTTAGAAAATTCCTCAACCCATCAACAAACAATTCTACTAGCTGAAAGAGTTTCACTTAGAAAATTCCTCAACCCATCAACAAACAATTCTACTAGCTGAAAGAGTTTCACTTAGAAAATTCCTCAACCCATCAACAAACAATTCTACTAGCTGAAAGTTTCACTTAGAAAATTCCTCACCCCATCAACAAACAATTCTACTAGCTGAAAGACCTACAGCACTTGCAAGGCAGCTCTTCTAACATTTCATAATATGTACTTACTGTGCAAAACTGAAATCCAACAGGTAGATTCAGGAATAGGGTAATAAAGTTTTGCTAATACTGAATAACACACATAATGACACACACAAATCGATGTTTCGACCAAAAGGCCTTTATCAAGACAGACAATTGAAACAAAATTAAAACATATAGCAGAAAGTAAAACAGTAATAACATCGACGGTCACATTGGTATGAGTAGTATGGATTGACCAGAAGAGGTGAAATGACACCGGACAAGGAAAATAAAAAAATTACCACAAACATGTGACAAACATAAACTATGGATCGACTAGAGTCATCATAAGACAGGCGCTCCTTAATGCAGTTGGGTTTAAGAGTGCCATACTGGTAAATATAGTGGCTCTCAAGTGCCAGACAGGTCCAGACATCAGAGAAGCACGACTTAATGGCCGTAGCCTGAATGTCCTGGTCACCAAGATGGCCGTGCCATTAAAGTGGATGTCTACAGGCAAACCCGAATGGTTTTTTTTATGTTATAAAGATATTTACAGAATCGTTCTGTGAGACTCCTTCCAGTTTCACCTATATATGTCATGGCGCAACGCTTGCATATTTTGGCATAGATGACGCTGCAGGACACACATGTGAAGCTCTCCTCAATGGTGATGGTGGCTTTAGGGAATGAGAAGGACCGGATCTGGGTGACATAGGTACAAGTGTAGCATTTGCATTTGATGGTGCCAAAATGATCAATGAATTGTATGAAGCATGCCAGGTCAGCCTCAGACATGTCAGTAATGCCAATTCCATCATCGATGTACCTATGGAACACCAATGGGAAGGGTCCCCCTCAGGATTCCAATACCATTTCAGAAAATATTTCTAACATTTCAGAATATTTCCCCTCTCCATTAGAAGGTTCAAACACACTTTTTAATGTGACATACTTTAGAATCAACTTTACTGGAAAATGAATGAATACTAATGCAGAAAACCTGCCCATTGCATAAGTATGCTATTGCAGTTGTTGACCTTGCCAGAAATTGTACCAGAAGAACTTATCATAATGCTTTGCTAACAATTCATTTTCTATGTGAGGACGTTAGCCTACTGCTCAACACACTTCTGTTTAGTTTTATATGTTTTATTAAATACAACAATCTTTTATTAAGTGAAAAAAAATATCTTACGAATGCAGGATCAAAGAAAAAAACAGATGCTAACAAGATGAAAATGCTAATGTTGAATTTGGTAGTCAGTAACCCACAGCTAACGACTAGCTACCTACTGCACTTCTATGGTGTGATATTTTTGGGTGATGTCATGTTTTGCTAAACTCAGATTAAAAAAATTTTGACAAATTTATGGACAACATAGCAGCAATGTAGATTCTCATTGAGCTTGAACCTCTAGCCGACAATTTTTCATGTACTATAGACCTAATATATAAAAAATTTACATTCACTCAGTGATGCTGCAACTATTGCTTGCTTAATAATCAGTGTAGAACCATTCATATTTAAAGCCATGATCCATCATGCTTGTAGGAGTACCAAATTGATTAGATGCATCAACACATAGGGTCCTCCATCGACCTCTACCTTCAGTGATGCAGATAAGTGAGGAAAAACCTCAACCTTCCCAGTCCTTGATGTTATGTATCTATGATTTTCTTTGTCCCCCATCCCTCTGCTTCTTACTTCGACTGTTTTCTGTAGTAGGGTTGTCTCATGAGGTAAAATGTTGCAGCGGTTTTTTTCAGAATCTATGGGTTCTGTCAATACCGCATGTGATTAGGCCAGACGTGAACATTCAAATCTGTAACACAGCGAAGTTTGATATGTCATGGACGAGCAAATTTTCAACAATGCGGAATAATATGTTTTCACTATGTGTGATCTATTCTTGTGTAGCTTCTCGCACTCTGTCTGCTTTTATCATTACTATCGTGATTTTAAAAAAATAATTTTTTAAACATAAATATATGTTGTATTGTTCAGTTCTTCTTCTTCTTCTTCTTTCGTTCACTTGAAACATGTCTATATCTGTAATTCTGTCTCCTTAATAAAACTTACTGTCTTTTGTAGTTCATACAGTGTCCCATAGAGTTTTGATTCCAGTGTTGTTTCCTCTGGCCAATATGTCTGCCTCAGTGTTTCATGCTCAGAACACTCTTGAAGTATATGTTTGGCACTCTGTGCTGCCTCTCCACATGTACACATGGCCGTGTTGCCAATCTTGAACTTTGTATACATGTGACTGCGGAGTCGGTTGTGTCCTGTTCTGAGACGTAGAATTATAACTTGTTCTGATCTGTTCATATTGTGATAGTCATCTTGTGTTGGTGTTTGTGGCTTTCTTATTGACTTGATCATCTGTTTTTTCTGATGGTAGGTGATTGGTATATCTGGTTGGTCTTCGGCAGCACCTTCCTTAGCCAGTTGGTCTGCTTTTTCATTTCCTGGTATTCCACAGTGAGAGGGTATCCACTGCATGGTTACCCTATACTGGTAAGACAATTCGCTAAGTAGTTTTTTTAAGTCTGTTAGTTTTCCAGACTGGAGAGCTTGAAGCACTGACCTTGCATCTGTCAGGAATACCACAGGCTGTAGGTCAGAGTTGGAGTTCAGCAGTTTTTTAGCTGCCACACTAATTGCCTGGATTTCTGCATCATAATTATTGCAGAATTTTCCTGTCGGTGTTCTGATTGTATCTCTAGGCTTGTGTGGATATTCTATATATACACCTGCACCTCCATTCCTCACAGCATTCTGTGCTGACCCATCTGTGTACACTCTGACCCATATATCTTGTGGATATTCCTCATCCAGGAAACTGAGGGTGATTGTCATTCGCTGCACACTGTTCTGTTCGTCCTCGCTTAGTATTCCTTTCATATGGGTCTGAATGTATATTGGCATTCCATGGCTTTCACTCCACGGGGTTTGCTCTGGTACAGACCTTAAGGGGCTGCCAACTTCAGGTAGGTCTGTAAGTTGTCTACGGAGTCGTTTAGCTTGATGGATAAAGCTGCTTCTTTTCAGTCGTCCCATTGCTAGATTTTGGAATCTTTCCTTCATTGGATGACTTGGCATACACTGAAACTTTTCTGCTTGAATTAGTACTTTTGTGTCTCTGCGTTCGCCAAGTGTTTGCATTCTTCCCATTTTCTGCATCTCTGCTATGGGTGTTGATTTCATTGCTCCCAACATTATTCTAAGTGCCTGGTTTTGCACTTTATCTAGATCTTGTAATGTGGTGTTTGATGCAGGACACCACGCAGCTGAACCATATTCCAGGTGTGGTCTTATGCCTTGCTGGTAAACTTTACTGAGTATATTTCCACTGGCTCCCCATGTGGTTCCACTTAGTTTTCTCAGGATAGCTAGCTTCCTCCTGGCTTTTGTTGTTGCTTTGTTTATGTGCTGCTTCCATGTCAGCTTATCATCAAAAGTAACTCCGAGGTATGTGGGTTGTTTGTCTTCTTTCAAGAGCTCTCCATCTATCTTGATATGACCAGCTTTTTGTTTTGGTGAGAGGGTAAAGAGTGTAGTGCTGCACTTATCTGTGTTAATGCTGACGCACCATCTATTAGCCCATAAGGTTAGGGCATCGATAGCTCTTTGTATTTGTTTAGTGGCCACTGTTGCATGTTCTTCCGTGCACCAGATCACCAGGTCGTCAGCATACATTGCCACTTTGATCCCGTGTGGTAGTTCAGCAACTAGGTCATTGATGTAAACCAAGAAAAGTGTGGGTGACAGGACTCCTCCCTGGGGGACTCCATGACGCAATAGAACTTTCTTGCTCTTGCGACCATCTAATTGTACCCTGGCTCTTCTATTATGCAGGTATGCTTTTACCCATTTGTACATTCTTGAGCTAACCCTGCAATTTCGCAATTTCTTTAGGAGCCCTTCTTTCCAGACCTTATCAAATGCTTTCCTGAGGTCTATCCATGCTGCTAGTACCAGTTTCTTTTCTTGGAAGGCATCCTCAATCTCTTGGGAGAGGTAGGTTGCCTGATCTTCAGTAGAGTAGCACTGTCTGAAACCTGCTTGCTGTGATACCAGAAGGTTTTCACTTTCAAGGTACCACTGCATCCTAAGATTGATAATGCGTTCCATTGTTTTACATAGACAGCTTGTGAGGCTGATGGGCCTGTAGTTGGAGACTGTGTTGCCATCTTTTCCTGATTTGAGGAGTGGTATCATTATTGCTTCTCTCCACGCCTGTGGTACATTACCTGTGGACCAGCTTGTGTTAAAGATCTGCAGTAGCTTTGCTCTTGCTGCACTTCCCAGGTTTCTAATCATTTCATTGGACACTCCATCAGCTCCAGGGGACTTTTTCATTTTCAATTTGGATATTGCATGCTCCAGTTCTCTCATTGTGATTGGTGCCTCCATGACTTCAGGTATAGGTTCACCTTGTCCAATGTTTTGCTGGTTCTCTCGAACCTCCTGTTGTTTGTCTGGGCTGACTTTGACGTTATTGTCTTCTGCAAAGGAATCTGCAAAGTAATCAGCTGCATGTTTACCTGTTAAAATGTTTCTATCTTTATAAAGTGTGATCCTGGTATTTCTCCCTGTACCTTCATCATTTAGTTGTTTTACAAGTTTCCATAATTTCCTAGTATCTCTTTCTAGGTTCAGCGACTCTGTTTTTTCTTTCCAGCTGCTCCGTCTGGCTTGTAACTTGGCTCTTTGAAATTTAGCCTTTGTTTGCTGATATTTGTTGTGATGTTCTTGGCTAGGTCTGTTCTCAGCCTGCTGTCTAGATGTTTCCATCTCATTTTGCAGCTTTTCCAGTTCATCATTCCAGTAGGGTTTGTAGTTTTTGCGTGCCCCCCTGGGTATGGTTTTACTAGCAGCATGTAGTATACATCTATTAAATTCAGTCACTGCTCTATTGATGTCTTTGTCCAAGTTCATGTCCTTAGCTAGAACACTGGTTAAATGCTGGTACATTTTCCAGTCTGCCCTCTTATAGTTCCACCTAGTGTGCATGCTGCTGTTCTTGGTAAATTCATTGTGGATTTCCAGAAATACTGGTCTGTGGTCACTACCCCCAAGCTGCTTTCCAACGACACGTGTGATGTTCCATTCCAGGCCTGGTGAGTGGAATGCCAGATCTGGTGTAGAGGTGGTGTGCCATGCTCTCGAGTAGAAGGTTGGTGAGTCAGCTGGCTGGTTAATAAGGATGAGATTATTTTCATCCTGCCAGCTCTCAAGTTCCTCACCTCTCTTGTCGATATGATCGTAGCCCCAGCTCTGAGAGTGGCTGTTGAAGTCACCACACACCATAAGTCTCTCTTTGTCTGGAATTGTGTCTAGTGCCAATGGTTTATCATTTGGGCAGTAGTAGTTCAGGAGATGGAATTCTGCACTGTCTGTTTTTAGGTGGAGCATCTGGTATTCTGCCCCTTCCATATATACTTCCAGCTGACATGCGCTGATATTGTTTTTAACAAGTGTCAGAATTCCACCCTTTCGCCTGTCCTTTCGGTCAGATCGGTAGCACTGGTAGCCTCTGATTTTGAAGGCTATGTCGCTGCTGAGGTGTGTTTCTTCGATACAGCATATATTAACTTGTTCTTCACTGAGGACATTTTCAAGTTCCAATTATTTGCTGTATCCATCTCTTTTACTGTTGACACCCTCAGCATTCCAGTGCATTATTTTTATTGGTCGTTTAAAGTTTGTTTGGCCAGTAGCTCTATTCCCTTGCCTCCTGGCTTCTCGAGGCAATTGAGAAGGACTTTCAGTAACTGAGGTTGGGCCCTTTCGAGGTATAGGGCCCGGCACCGTCCCTGCCTGAACGTCCGCCACAGGACAGGCACCATAACTTTTTATAGATACAGACATGTTTCCATTGTGTTTTGTGCGTGGCATCCTGATTATCTGTGCGCCTTTTGGCTGGATGCCTCCGTCTTCAGCACTCTGCTTACTTGGGCAGGACTATGGTCCTGCTCGGATGGGACTGCCCGACCAGTCTTAGTTTCCAGCCCCTGATGGCTGAACTAAGCCCCATCACCACTGCAAGGTGCTGGCCTTGATGGGGGATCTAGTATAAATACATGATATATCAGTGGGGCAAGCCTGATCTTTCTACTGCCAGCATGCTCTAGTATAAATACATGATTCACTTTCCTTTTAACGCTGAAGTTAACGCATAGGTCAGATCTCCAAAATTCTGTTTGTTCAAAGCTATTCTGTGCAGTTCTTGAATAGTGTGTATATTGATTGTTTTACTTTCTCTAAGTATTGTTCTTCTGGGTGTTTCTTTTGGTCTACCCCTGGCTCTTTTTCCTGTAGGTTGTAGGTATCCATTCAAGAGATTGGTGGTGTATTCTGTTGATGTCTGCACGTAAGACATACCCGATGTAGGACCAACGAATAAATACATGATATATCAGTGATTTATCTTTCTACTGCTAGCATGGTCTTTGGTAAGGCTATAAATATTATCTCATTAAGTCATCGGGTATGTGTCCGCTATAATATAAGTCATTCAGCAATTTGGTGATTATTTCTAGTCCAAAGTCACCTAAAGCTACTAATTTCTCAAATGTGATATTGTCTGGTTCTGGGGCGGTCACATATTTTATGTATCTTATGGCCTACCCTACTTCTGCTGCGAGCATTGATCGACCCTCACCATTATCTTGTATGTTTATTTTGGGTCTGTTGTTATCATACAGTTTCTTTTTTTCATACATATTTCTTTTCATAAAAATTGTAGGCCCGGGATCTGGGAAAGAACCATATCGACTGTAGTACAATATTATATGTCTTCTTCTGCGTTCGCTCTCATATAACCACAACGAATATATCGTGTGATTTCCGCTGGGGAGCGTGCTGCAAAGTACGTTGTGCTGCAATTTCCACAGTAGAACTTGCACCTCGGTTGCCCACTTGTGATCTGGACGTCTGAGGTCCAGCACATCCATTTCATCATGCCTTTAATTCGAGTAGGCTTCCTTAGTCCGTGACAGCCTGTCTATCTGTCGCCGGGCACGCTGGTGTGTAGTGCATCTTCACCAAGACGATAGTCGAGCACGTCTTTCTTGCACAATGTGTTCCACCGTCTATAAACCCATCTCCTGCAATTGAACTTACTCTGCCTGTGTCCATCGGGTACTGAACCGTTTCTCATCCGCGAGCCTGGTTCTGTATGAGAAAGAACTCGCCAGAAGAGTTGGACCCAGGCTCTTTCGTCTTCTTACCTGAGGTGTCGTTCACAGACATCGTGAACCCCTCGCCCAAGTTCGAGTCTGACTCCACGCGTTTGAGAGTAATGCGTTCTCGAGCTGAGGACCGTGTCCCAATAGCACCTGAGCCCATCAGGTACTGAAACTTTTCTCTCTGCAAGTGTATTTCTGGTATAGGAAAACCTGACAGTAGAGTTGGGCCAGGGCTAATTTCTTTGTCCCTTTTGTACCTGAGCCCATTGGGTACAGAACCCTTTCTCTTCGCGAGCATGTGTCCGGTATAGGAAGGCTCGACATTAGAGTTGGGTCAGATCTTCTTGCTTTTCCAAACGCCCATGATTGGGTCTAGGTATCTGCCTATAAGGAGCACAGGTAACTAGAAGCTCACCTCGAGCTAACAGATCTTGTAGTTCCCCTTTCCTAGGAACTTTTAACTTTCTATTTGCAGATCGCGCTGCCCTCTGGCCTTTCATTGTGTAATTGTACTCAGTATGAAATATATTTGTCTCTCGCCATGCATCTACCTTTACGTGCCTTTTACAGTGAACGACCCTCCAATGTTCGGACTGGACTGACTAGCTTCACTGTATGTGGTGATGTCGGAGATATTGTCTGTTTCTTATGCAGTCAAATCTCTTTCCATCTGCTACCTCCACATTCTCGGACACGATCCCCAAATGATTTGGCCAGAATCAGCTCGAGCTTCTGTATTTCTGTTTCCAGGGTGCACATTTTGGATCTTGGTTATCTGCTAACCCTGGGTACGCCGAGAGCAATGCGTTCCCTTTGCACCCCATTATTTGTCTAAAAGTGGACAATGATATTTTCTGCTGTTTTCGTTCACTTGGAATATGTGTATATCTGAAATTTTGTCTCTTTTACAACTATGTTTTGTAATTTATACAGAGGTCCCCCACCTAATCCCAGATCAACTAAACCGTCCACTATCGATTCATTCCAAGAACATCAGATTTCTTCAGATTGATTTGAATTATTTTTCTTCGATGTTTACATATGACTAGACATGCTAAATTTAGACCTCACATGGCTACTGGTAAAGGCGGCTTTCATTGTAATTTTTCAATTGTTTCTAATAGGTGTTTATACTTATTTTGCTATGAATTTGAATAGGTCTTCAATTTTTTTCAAAACTTCGCCAGAAATGAAATGAGTTAATATGAAAAATTTTAATGGAATTTCAGAAATCGAGAATAACTCAGACATGGATGTGGAATTAGTTCAGGACTTGGGAGTTGAAAGTAGTGATGATTGTTGATCTGTAGTCTAGGCCTAATTTATGATGTACGTCAACCTCCTCTGCAATATATGCCTATATATTTGGAGTAGTTAAGTTATAGAATGATGTCTACTGATGAACTCCTGAATGTGACTGTAGTGTCAAGTGCATTGTCCAGAAATATATTTGAAAGCATAACACATATTTTCATCTCAATGATAACTCCAAATTCATGCCATAAGGACTAGATGTAAATGTTACGGTTAGATCTCTGTTTGATCTTATTCTAACCAAGTCCAGAGAGCTAATGATGCATGACCAAGATATTACTATTGATGAAGCTATGATTGCTTTTACAGACTCCAATTCAAACAGTAGACATATATGAAAAATAAAACCCAGGGAATCAAAATTTGGTGTTCAGCTGATCCTGATTCTGGATATATATCATCAAGTGACATACTATTTCTAGAACGTTATCTTCGTTGTGGATACTCTGAGCGCCTCTCTGTCCCGGGTAAGCAGGTCTGTATTGGCCAGATACACGTGCATACATTCTTCAATGTCGCTTATCCATCATCTTCTTGGTCTTCCTCTCCTCTCTGGTCTGGTACTCTGCCCTCTAGAATCAGCCTTTTGATACCATCATGTCACTTTAAGTGTCCACATTACTGTAGCTTCCTTCTTATGATTGTGTTTAAAAGCCACCCTTCATTTAGTTTCAGTAATTTCAATGTTCTTCTTTTTCTCTGTCCATGATATTCGTAGAGATTTTTCTGTAGCACTTCATTTCAAAAGAATTTACCGGTATTCTTTGGGATATTATCTTGTTTAAAGTCCAAGATCCTCATTCTGGATATCTCTATAAAGTTTAGGTGTATGCTGGGTAATAAAACAAAAAGATGGATTATGATATGATATGCTGTTGTCGTTGTCATGCTGTGTAATGGAGATTGCTTTGCAGCTTTAATTTGAATATTTATCAGCAAACAATTTGACACTAGTAAATAAAGCCGACATAAAGTTATATGACAAGTAAACTTGACGTACTGACATTCACAATGATATGTTCATAGAGCAGTACCTATTCCATTTATCTGTTAATTGAACAAATTGATTGCAAATTGTATTTTTTAAATTAATTTTCTTGCACAATCACTTCTATTTTATCAGAATTTTCCCCCTTGCCCTGGGAATTAAGCCCTGGGTTGTTCCGTATTGGCCACGACTGACAGGGTTAATGACATTATTTGCAATGACCTATCACAATAGTGACATTAAGACACTTTCCAACTAAAATATGCACTAGCTAATTATTGCAGTGACTTGCTGGGGTTAAAAGGAGAGCACAAATAGTATTTCTGTTAATGCTAGTCAAATGAGACGACTAGGGAAGTTTTGGGGGTGGAGTTTACTGTTGCATCTCATAGATGAAAGTGAGACAAAAACCCTGTTAAACTCAGATGTCTCATGTGGAAAACAACAGATATCAAAACCCAGATCACAACCTGTTATTCTTTAACAAAATGTGAACTCTTAGTGGACTGGATATAAACATTCAAAAAACAAAAACCATGATAATCAGCAAAGACACAGAAGAACAGGAGGTAAACATAAACGGAGAGAAACTACAACAAGTAAAACAGTATCAATATCTTGGACACATAGTCACAAATGATGGCAAATGTGAAACAGAAGTTAAAAGGAGAATAGGAATGGCTAAAAGTACCTTCAATGACATGAGGAAATTATTAATATCTAAACAAATTACAAACAAGTTAAAAATGAGAATTATAAAATGCTACATCTATTCCATATTAATGTATGGCTCAGAAACATGGACACTAAATAAACAATTAGAAGACAAAATTGATGCCTTTGAGATATGGGTATATAGAAGAATAGGGAGAACATCATGGAAAGAGAAGAAAACAAATAAAGAGGTGCTAAAGACACTTAATATGAAGAAAGAACTACTAAGAGAAATAAAGATCAGGCAAATAAAATACTTTGGACACATTAAAAGACATGTACCCTATTGAAGACCTTACTTGAGGGTAAAGTCAAAGGGAAGCGAGCAAGAGGTAGGCAGAGATACAAGTGGGAGAGTAACATTATACGATGGACAGGTTACAGTCTAGCAGAGTGTACCACCAAGACAAGAGACAGGAGATACGTTGCAGCCAACCTTCGTTGCGGAGACGGCAATTGATGATGATGATGAACTCTTAGTTCCGACACAAGAGGCATTGGAGTTATTGTAGTCCGAATGGGCGTTACAGACCTGACATATTTATTACCCAACAGTGAATTAAATAAACCTCCTTGAGGCTTGGTGAGGTGAGATGAAATGATTGAGGAAAGCTGCCGGGATCACCAGGCTTGATAGATTGTGAAATGAATATATCAGGGAAAGTATATGTATAATATCTTGTACAGATTACATAGAGTAAAGAATTGTAAAAAGATCATATCTAGATTGTGTAAGAATATGGGCGCATCTGCTGTTTCGTCCACCACTGTGACCTTTGCTCTGCTATCGAGGTGTTTTCCAACCTTTCCCAGGGTCAAGTGATCAGAAGATTCTCCAAGGTGGCGCGTGATTGACATGAATGGCGGTCTCTGGTCGTAATGGTCACTTAAAAAGACATTTATAGTTGTGATTATAGTTATAGTTATAGAAACTTATAAATTTATAGTTATAAATTTATAAGTTGTGTCATGTTCTGAGACGTAGAATTATAACTTGTTCTGATCTGTTCATAATGTGATAGTCATCTTGTGTTGGTGTTTGTGGCTTTCAATTGTCCTACTGGATTACATGATGTAGTCCAGAGAATAGAAGTGTGTTGTGTCACTATTTTATTTGCATCAATGACATGACACATCTGACTTTAGTGTTGGCCAACATATGAAAGGATAAACAAATATAAGTGTACATGCTGCCTATACATAAATAGCATACCAACAATGAAAAAATTTACTTACTTGATTCCTGAGATTGCTTGCTTTCACTCTTTCTTTCCTGTGCCATGTGGTGGTAGGTACATGTCTTCTTCAGCTGTGTTCTGTCTGTATAGAGGGTTGTTAGCGATGAACAAAATTTGTGGTAACAGTTGTAGCCGCAGGTCTTGTAGTGCAGGACATTCAATAAGGTGGTGTATTACCCCGCGTTTGTACACGTTTTATTGCTTCACTGGATGTATAGTCTCCACCTGGTGATTTATTATTTGGGCTATGTTTCTTTACAGTTCCAACTTTTAACGTGATTTTCATTGGTTGAGAACACAACATATACGCACAGTGACCACATCCGCCAGGATAACTCACGCTATTTTTGAATCTGTTACCACGACATTCTGGAGAAGGGCTTCTTGAAACACAGAACAGCTGGGTAAAGAAAGTTACTGGGAAATCCGACTTAATGACATGGATCTAAATTAGTTTAAAGGAACGGTGAGAAATACACGGTGCGTTCATGTAAGTTTGAAATACGAAACAGACGGCGAAGAGGGCCAGAAGAAACAACTGGTAGTAATTAGAAGAGCAAACGGTGCATTAAATATTATTGGCTGAAGAGGAATATTAGTGTAATTGTTCTGAAATGTTTTAAACTTTGGGATGTCAATATTGTAAAGTAACAATATTAGAATTGTCATTTTTATTTCAGGTAATTTCTGTAGTATGTGGATAATGCTTACACTTTAAAATATTAAGTAATTTTCCAGCAATTTTTTCAGTATATTTTGCATTTTAAAAAGAAATTAGTAAAAAATGTATTTAGAGTTTTAGTGTCATGATAAGTTTGATGGCAGATACTGATAAGTGAGATGATTGATACTGATAAGTGAGATGACTGACACTGATAAGTGAGATCATTAACACTGATAAGTGAGATGATTGACACTGATAAACGAGATGATTGACACTGATAAGTGAGATGACTGACACTGATAAGTGAGATGACTGACACTGATAAGTGAGATGACTGACACTGATAAGTAAGATGACTGACACTGATAAGTGAGATGATTGACACTGATAAGTGAGATGACTAACACCGATAAGTGAGATGACTGACACTGATAAGTGAGATGATTGACACTGATAAGTGAGATGACTGACACTGATAAGTGAGATGACTGACACTGGTAAGTGAGATGATTGACTCTTATAAGTAAGATGACTGACACTGATAAGTGAGATGATTGACACTGATAAGTGAGATGACTAACACCGATAAGTGAGATGACTGACACTGATAAGTGAGATGACTGACACTGATAAGTAAGATGACTGACACTGATAAGTGAGATGATTGACACTGATAAGTAAGATGACTGACACTGATAAGTAAGATGACTGACACTGATAAGTGAGATCATTAACACTGATAAGTAAGATGACTGACACTGATAAGTGAGATCATTAACACTGAAAAGTGAGATCATTAACACTGATAAGTGAGATGGCTGACACTGACTGATAAATAAGATGACTGACACTGATAAGTGAGATGGCTGACACTGACTGATAAATAAGATGACTGACACTGATAAGTGAGATGACTGACACTGATAAGTGAGATGACTGACACTGATAAGTAAGATGACTGACACTGATAAGTAAGATGACTGACACTGATAAGTGAGATGACTGACACTGATAAGTGAGATGACTGACACTGATAAGTAAGATGACTGACACTGATAAGTGAGATGATTGACACTGATAAGTGAGATGACTAACACCGATAAGTGAGATGACTGACACTGATAAGTGAGATGATTGACACTGATAAGTGAGATGACTGACACTGATAAGTGAGATGACTGACACTGGTAAGTGAGATGATTGACACTTATAAGTAAGATGACTGACACTGATAAGTGAGATGATTGACACTGATAAGTGAGATGACTAACACCGATAAGTGAGATGACTGACACTGATAAGTGAGATGACTGACACTGATAAGTAAGATGACTGACACTGATAAGTGAGATGATTGACACTGATAAGTAAGATGACTGACACTGATAAGTAAGATGACTGACACTGATAAGTGAGATAATTAACAAAGAAAAGTGAGATCATTAACACTGATAAGTGAGATGATTGACACTGATAAGTGAGATGGCTGACACTGACTGATAAATAAGATGACTGACACTGATAAGTGAGATGACTGACACTGATAAGTGAGATGACTGACACTGATAAGTAAGATGACTGACACTGATAAGTAAGATGACTGACACTGATAAGTGAGATGACTGACACTGATAAGTGAGATGATTTACACTAATAAGTGAGATGACTGACACTGATAAGTGAGATGACTGACACTGATAAGTGAGATGACTAACACTGATAAGTGAGATGATTGACACTGATAAGTGAGATGACTGACACTGATAAGTGAGATGACTGACACTGATAAGTGAGATGACTAACACTGATAAGTGAGATGACTAACACTGATAAGTGAGATGACTAACACTGATAAGTGAGATGACTGACACTGATAAGTGAGATGACTGACACTGATAAGTGAGATGACTAACACTGATAAGTGAGATGACTGACACTGATAAGTGAGATGACTGACACTGATAAGTGAGATGACTAACACTGATAAGTGAGATGACTAACTCTGATAACTGAGATGACTAACACTGATAAGTGAGATGACTAACACTGATAACTGAGATGACTAACACTGATAAGTGAGATGACTAACACTGATAACTGAGATTAACACTGATAAGTGAGATGACTAACACCGATAAGTGAGATGACTGACACTGATAAGTGAGATGACTGACACTGATAAGTAAGATGACTGACACTGATAAGTGAGATGATTGACACTGATCAGTAAGATGACTGACACTGACTGATAAATAAGATGACTGACACTGATAAGTGAGATGACTGACACTGATAAGTGAGATGACTGACACTGATAAGTGAGATGGCTGACACTGACTGATAAATAAGATGACTGACACTGATAAGTGAGATGACTGACACTGATAAGTGAGATGACTGACACTGATAAGTAAGATGACTGACACTGATAAGTAAGATGACTGACACTGATACGTGAGATGACTGACACTGATAAGTGAGATGATTGACACTGATAAGTGAGATGACTGACACTGATAAGTGAGATGACTGACACTGATAGGTGAGATGACTAACACTGATAAGTGAGATGATTGACACTGATAAGTGAGATGACTGACACTGATAAGTGAGATGACTGACACTGATAAGTGAGATGACTAACACTGATAAGTGAGATGACTAACACTGATAAGTGAGATGACTAACACTGATAACTGAGATGACTAACACTGATAAGTGAGATGACTAACACTGATAACTGAGATGACTAACACTGATAAGTGAGATGACTAACACTGATAAGTGAGATGATTGACACTGATAAGTGAGATGGCTGACACTGACTGATAAATAAGATGACTGACACTGATAAGTGAGATGACTGACACTGATAAGTGAGATGACTGACACTGATAAGTAAGATGACTGACACTGATAAGTAAGATGACTGACACTGATAAGTGAGATGACTGACACTGATAAGTGAGATGATTTACACTAATAAGTGAGATGACTGACACTGATAAGTGAGATGACTAACACTGATAAGTGAGATGACTAACACTGATAAGTGAGATGATTGACACTGATAAGTGAGATGACTGACACTGATAAGTGAGATGACTGACACTGATAAGTGAGATGACTAACACTGATAAGTGAGATGACTAACACTGATAAGTGAGATGACTAACACTGATAAGTGAGATGACTGACACTGATAAGTGAGATCATTAACACTGATAAGTGAGATGATTGACACTGATAAACGAGATGATTGACACTGATAAGTGAGATGACTGACACTGATAAGTGAGATGACTGACACTGATAAGTGAGATGACTGTCACTGATAAGTAAGATGACTGACACTGATAAGTGAGATGATTGACACTGATAAGTGAGATGACTAACACCGATAAGTGAGATGACTGACACTGATAAGTGAGATGATTGACACTGATAAGTGAGATGACTGACACTGATAAGTGAGATGACTGACACTGGTAAGTGAGATGATTGACTCTTATAAGTAAGATGACTGACACTGATAAGTGAGATGATTGACACTGATAAGTGAGATGACTAACACCGATAAGTGAGATGACTGACACTGATAAGTGAGATGACTGACACTGATAAGTAAGATGACTGACACTGATAAGTGAGATGATTGACACTGATAAGTAAGATGACTGACACTGATAAGTAAGATGACTGACACTGATAAGTGAGATCATTAACACTGATAAGTAAGATGACTGACACTGATAAGTGAGATCATTAACACTGAAAAGTGAGATCATTAACACTGATAAGTGAGATGATTGACACTGATAAGTGAGATGGCTGACACTGACTGATAAATAAGATGACTGACACTGATAAGTGAGATGACTGACACTGATAAGTGAGATGACTGACACTGATAAGTAAGATGACTGACACTGATAAGTAAGATGACTGACACTGATAAGTGAGATGACTGACACTGATAAGTGAGATGACTGACACTGATAAGTAAGATGACTGACACTGATAAGTGAGATGATTGACACTGATAAGTGAGATGACTAACACCGATAAGTGAGATGACTGACACTGATAAGTGAGATGATTGACACTGATAAGTGAGATGACTGACACTGATAAGTGAGATGACTGACACTGGTAAGTGAGATGATTGACACTTATAAGTAAGATGACTGACACTGATAAGTGAGATGATTGACACTGATAAGTGAGATGACTAACACCGATAAGTGAGATGACTGACACTGATAAGTGAGATGACTGACACTGATAAGTAAGATGACTGACACTGATAAGTGAGATGATTGACACTGATAAGTAAGATGACTGACACTGATAAGTAAGATGACTGACACTGATAAGTGAGATCATTAACACTGATAAGTAAGATGACTGACACTGATAAGTGAGATCATTAACACTGAAAAGTGAGATCATTAACACTGATAAGTGAGATGATTGACACTGATAAGTGAGATGGCTGACACTGACTGATAAATAAGATGACTGACACTGATAAGTGAGATGACTGACACTGATAAGTGAGATGACTGACACTGATAAGTAAGATGACTGACACTGATAAGTAAGATGACTGACACTGATAAGTGAGATGACTGACACTGATAAGTGAGATGATTTACACTAATAAGTGAGATGACTGACACTGATAAGTGAGATGACTGACACTGATAAGTGAGATGACTAACACTGATAAGTGAGATGATTGACACTGATAAGTGAGATGACTGACACTGATAAGTGAGATGACTGACACTGATAAGTGAGATGACTAACACTGATAAGTGAGATGACTAACACTGATAAGTGAGATGACTAACACTGATAAGTGAGATGACTGACACTGATAAGTGAGATGACTAACACTGATAAGTGAGATGACTGACACTGATAAGTGAGATGACTGACACTGATAAGTGAGATGACTAACACTGATAAGTGAGATGACTAACTCTGATAACTGAGATGACTAACACTGATAAGTGAGATGACTAACACTGATAACTGAGATGACTAACACTGATAAGTGAGATGACTAACACTGATAACTGAGATGACTAACACTGATAAGTGAGATGACTAACACTGATAACTGAGATTAACACTGATAAGTGAGATGACTAACACCGATAAGTGAGATGACTGACACTGATAAGTGAGATGACTGACACTGATAAGTAAGATGACTGACACTGATAAGTGAGATGATTGACACTGATCAGTAAGATGACTGACACTGACTGATAAATAAGATGACTGACACTGATAAGTGAGATGACTGACACTGATAAGTGAGATGACTGACACTGATAAGTGAGATGGCTGACACTGACTGATAAATAAGATGACTGACACTGATAAGTGAGATGACTGACACTGATAAGTGAGATGACTGACACTGATAAGTAAGATGACTGACACTGATAAGTAAGATGACTGACACTGATACGTGAGATGACTGACACTGATAAGTGAGATGATTGACACTGATAAGTGAGATGACTGACACTGATAAGTGAGATGACTGACACTGATAGGTGAGATGACTAACACTGATAAGTGAGATGATTGACACTGATAAGTGAGATGACTGACACTGATAAGTGAGATGACTGACACTGATAAGTGAGATGACTAACACTGATAAGTGAGATGACTAACACTGATAAGTGAGATGACTAACACTGATAACTGAGATGACTAACACTGATAAGTGAGATGACTAACACTGATAACTGAGATGACTAACACTGATAAGTGAGATGACTAACACTGATAAGTGAGATGATTGACACTGATAAGTGAGATGGCTGACACTGACTGATAAATAAGATGACTGACACTGATAAGTGAGATGACTGACACTGATAAGTGAGATGACTGACACTGATAAGTAAGATGACTGACACTGATAAGTAAGATGACTGACACTGATAAGTGAGATGACTGACACTGATAAGTGAGATGATTTACACTAATAAGTGAGATGACTGACACTGATAAGTGAGATGACTGACACTGATAAGTGAGATGACTAACACTGATAAGTGAGATGATTGACACTGATAAGTGAGATGACTGACACTGATAAGTGAGATGACTGACACTGATAAGTGAGATGACTAACACTGATAAGTGAGATGACTAACACTGATAAGTGAGATGACTGACACTGATAAGTGAGATGACTGACACTGATAAGTGAGATGACTAACACTGATAAGTGAGATGACTGACACTGATAAGTGAGATGACTGACACTGATAAGTGAGATGACTAACACTGATAAGTGAGATGACTAACTCTGATAACTGAGATGACTAACACTGATAAGTGAGATGACTAACACTGATAACTGAGATGACTAACACTGATAAGTGAGATGACTAACACTGATAACTGAGATGACTAACACTGATAAGTGAGATGACTAACACTGATAACTGAGATTAACACTGATAAGTGAGATGACTAACACCGATAAGTGAGATGACTGACACTGATAAGTGAGATGACTGACACTGATAAGTAAGATGACTGACACTGATAAGTGAGATGATTGACACTGATCAGTAAGATGACTGACACTGACTGATAAATAAGATGACTGACACTGATAAGTGAGATGACTGATACTGATAAGTGAGATGACTGACACTGATAAGTGAGATGGCTGACACTGACTGATAAATAAGATGACTGACACTGATAAGTGAGATGACTGACACTGATAAGTGAGATGACTGACACTGATAAGTAAGATGACTGACACTGATAAGTAAGATGACTGACACTGATACGTGAGATGACTGACACTGATAAGTGAGATGATTGACACTGATAAGTGAGATGACTGACACTGATAAGTGAGATGACTGACACTGATAGGTGAGATGACTAACACTGATAAGTGAGATGATTGACACTGATAAGTGAGATGACTGACACTGATAAGTGAGATGACTGACACTGATAAGTGAGATGACTAACACTGATAAGTGAGATGACTAACACTGATAAGTGAGATGATTGACACTGATAAGTGAGATGGCTGACACTGACTGATAAATAAGATGACTGACACTGATAAGTGAGATGACTGACACTGATAAGTGAGATGACTGACACTGATAAGTAAGATGACTGACACTGATAAGTAAGATGACTGACACTGATAAGTGAGATGACTGACACTGATAAGTGAGATGATTTACACTAATAAGTGAGATGACTGACACTGATAAGTGAGATGACTGACACTGATAAGTGAGATGACTAACACTGATAAGTGAGATGATTGACACTGATAAGTGAGATGACTGACACTGATAAGTGAGATGACTGACACTGATAAGTGAGATGACTAACACTGATAAGTGAGATGACTAACACTGATAAGTGAGATGACTAACACTGATAAGTGAGATGACTGACACTGATAAGTGAGATGACTGACACTGATAAGTGAGATGACTAACACTGATAAGTGAGATGACTGACACTGATAAGTGAGATGACTGACACTGATAAGTGAGATGACTAACACTGATAAGTGAGATGACTAACTCTGATAACTGAGATGACTAACACTGATAAGTGAGATGACTAACACTGATAACTGAGATGACTAACACTGATAAGTGAGATGACTAACACTGATAACTGAGATGACTAACACTGATAAGTGAGATGACTAACACTGATAACTGAGATTAACACTGATAAGTGAGATGACTAACACCGATAAGTGAGATGACTGACACTGATAAGTGAGATGACTGACACTGATAAGTAAGATGACTGACACTGATAAGTGAGATGATTGACACTGATCAGTAAGATGACTGACACTGACTGATAAATAAGATGACTGACACTGATAAGTGAGATGACTGACACTGATAAGTGAGATGACTGACACTGATAAGTGAGATGGCTGACACTGACTGATAAATAAGATGACTGACACTGATAAGTGATATGACTGACACTGATAAGTGAGATGACTGACACTGATAAGTAAGATGACTGACACTGATAAGTAAGATGACTGACACTGATACGTGAGATGACTGACACTGATAAGTGAGATGATTGACACTGATAAGTGAGATGACTGACACTGATAAGTGAGATGACTGACACTGACTGATAAATAAGATGACTGACACTGATAAGTGAGATGACTGACACTGATAAGTGAGATGACTGACACTGATAAGTAAGATGACTGACACTGATAAGTAAGATGACTGACACTGATAAGTGAGATGACTGATACTGATAAGTGAGATGATTGACACTGATAAGTGAGATGACTGACACTGATAAGTGAGATGACTGACACTGATAAGTGAGATGACTAACACTGATAAGTGAGATGATTGACACTGATAAGTGAGATGACTGACACTGATAAGTGAGATGACTGACACTGATAAGTGAGATGACTAACACTGATAAGTGAGATGACTAACACTGATAAGTGAGATGACTAACACTGATAAGTGAGATGACTAACACTGATAAGTGAGATGATATAACACTGATAAGTGAGATGACTGACACTGATAAGTGAGATGACTAACACTGATAAGTGAGATGACTGACACTGATAAGTGAGATGACTGACACTGATAAGTGAGATGACTAACACTGATAACTGAGATGACTAACACTGATAAGTGAGATGACTAACACTGATAACTGAGATGAGTAACACTGATAAGTGAGATGACTGACACTGATAAGTAAGATGACTGACACTGATAAGTGAGATGATTGACACTGATAAGTAAGATGACTGACACTGATAAGTAAGATGACTGACACTGATAAGTGAGATCATTAACACTGATAAGTAAGATGACTGACACTGATAAGTGGGATCATTAACACTGAAAAGTGAGATCATTAACACTGATAAGTGAGATGATTGACACTGATAAGTGAGATGGCTGACACTGACTGATAAATAAGATGACTGACACTGATAAGTGAGATGACTGACACTGATAAGTGAGATGACTGACACTGATAAGTAAGATGACTGACACTGATAAGTAAGATGACTGACACTGATAAGTGAGATGACTGACACTGATAAGTGAGATGATTGACACTGATAAGTGAGATGACTGACACTGATATGTGAGATGACTGACACTGATAAGTGAGATGACTAACACTGATAAGTGAGATGATTGACACTGATAAGTGAGATGACTGACACTGATAAGTGAGATGACTGACACTGATAAGTGAGATGACTAACACTGATAAGTGAGATGACTAACACTGATAAGTGAGATGACTAACACTGATAAGTGAGATGACTAACACTGATAAGTGAGATGACTGACACTGATAAGTGAGATGACTGACACTGATAAGTGAGATGACTAACACTGGTAAGTGAGATGACTGACACTGATAAGTGAGATGACTGACACTGATAAGTGAGATGACTAACACTGATAAGTGAGATGACTAACACTGATAAGTGAGATGACTAACACTGATAAGTGAGATGACTAACACTGATAAGTGAGATGACTAACACTGATAAGTGAGATGACTAACACTGATACGTGAGATGATTGACACTGATAAGTGAGATGACTGACACTGATAAGTGAGATGACTGACACTGATAAGTGAGATGACTGACACTGATAAGTGAGATGACTGACACTGATAAGTGAGATGATTGACACTGATAAGTGAGATGATTGACACTGATAAGTGAGATGAATAACACTGATAAGTGAGATGATTGACACTGATAAGTGAGATGATTGACACTGATAAGTGAGATGAATGACACTGATAAGTGAGAGGATTGACACTGATAAGTGAGATGATTGACACTGATTAAGTGAGATGACTGACACAGAAGATACTGTACAAATTGAGAATTATTCAGTTTACCGACAGGACGGTAGGTTTACATTCGTTACCTATTAAAGCAAAGTTTACCGACAGGACGGTAGGTTTACATTCGTTACCTATTAAAGCAAAGTTTACCGACAGGACGATAGGTTTACATTCGTTACCTATTAAAGTAAAGTGATTAATCAGAAAAACAATATGTAATTATATACTGTGTCACATTTATTTCTAGTTACAAATAAAAGCAACTGTGTTTTGAGTCGTGGTTTGGTATGGGTAAACAGTCTTAATGTAATAACAGTAAACTACATTGCTACCTTTTGCGACATCATGCGTCATTATTTAGGAACTAATATAAACAATACGGGTGACTGCGCAGTTGAGATAAAGAGAAGAACAGCAATGGCGCTGTCAAAATTAAAACAGCTAAAGAAATTATGGCAGGGTAACATAAGAACCAAGTTGTGTTTACTACGAACATATGTGTTTCCTGTGGCTACATATGGATGTAAAACATGGGCACTAAACAAAACAGTGGCCAAGAGTATAACATCATTAGAATAAAAGTGCTACAGAAGCGATCTGAACATACCATGGACAGCAAGGAAAACAAACCTGGAGGTGTTTAGAACAATTAATGCACAGGAAAGCTGGCTTTTGAACACCCTATTAAAGGAAAAGGTATTTTTTTCCCCGGTCACATTGAGAGACACGACGGCATGGGGTAACTCAACCAACTGAAAGCCAAACAATAATGAAAACACTAAACGAATGGGGTCCAACTTAATGTAGCGAACAGGTCTTCTATACGGCAGATTGGTCACGGCAGCATTCACATCAACCACATCTGAATATAACAAGACCGATCAGCATTCATATTAAGTTCCCATGTTACACATATTTTTTGGGGGGCAGCAGTTCATAATTTTACAGTACATTATTTTACATTTACGCAGTAATTATAATTCATTAACGGTTGTTTTACCTGTAATACTGCTGCTTTCAGTACAGTAGGTGCTTTTGACACAGTAGCTGATCTCTACACAGTAGTTGCTCTCTACACAGTAGCTGATCTCTACACAGTAGTTGCTCTCTACACAGTAGCTGTTCTCTACACAGTAGTTGGTCTCTACACAGTAGTTGCTCTCTACACAGTAGCTGTTCTCTACACAGTAGTTGGTCTCTACACAGTAGTTGCTCTCTACACAGTAGCTGTTCTCTACACAGTAGCTGTTCTCTACACAGTAGCTGTTCTCTACACAGTAGTTGCTCTCTACACAGTAGCTGTTCTCTACACAGTAGCTGGTCTCTACACAGTAGCTGCTCTCTACACAGTAGCTGTTCTCTACACAGTAGTTGGTCTCTACACAGTAGTTGCTCTCTACACAGTAGTTGCTCTCTACACAGTAGTTGCTCTCTACACAGTAGTTGCTCTCTACGCAGTAGCTGCTCTCTACACAGTAGCTGCTCTCTACGCAGTAGCTGTTCTCTACACAGTAGCTGCTCTCTACGCAGTAGCTGCTCTCTACGCAGTAGCTGCTCTCTACACAGTAGCTGCTCTCTACACAGTAGCTGCTCTCTACGCAGTAGCTGCTCTCTACGCAGTAGTTGCTCTCTACACAGTAGCTGGTCTCTACACAGTAGTTGCTCTCTACACAGTAGTTGGTCTCTACACAGTAGTTGCTCTCTACACATGTGTGACTGGTCCGCATACGTGCATTATGGCACCAACCCTGTCACATACACCTGTATTTGTACAGGGTGTATGTGATGGGGTTGGTGTGACGATGTCACCACGCCTGGTACTCGTATGTGGGTGTATCTGCATGTGGGTGGATCCGCCTGGAGACGGATAGCGTAGCAGTGTCTCAGTTCCTAAGACCACCGGAAATATGTTTTTTCCGATGATCTTAGGTGACCCTTGTGAAAATGTCGATCGACCCCAAAGTGGTCGCGATCACCAGGTTGAGAACCGCTGTATTAGATGAAAAAAAGAACGGTTTGAAGAAGAGAGTTTTAGCCTTCTAAAATATTGCACACATTTGAAAAGTTTGAATCTTCTAAAACACTGAGATTTTGAACGTCCTAAATGAGAGTTTGAAAAACAAAGTTTGAACATTCTAAAATAGAGTTTCACTGAGAGTTTGAATCTTGTAAGTTAAAAATTAAGCATTGTAAATAAAACCTATCCGTGGCACAAAATGATAACAGATACAAGAGCTCTATTGTCTTTAACCGCCGTTGATAGTAGCAAATATATTAATTTATTCTTAAATTGTTTATCTTTAGTAAAAGAGTAAAAACAGAGCAATTTGATAATAAAGAAATATGAAGAAGAAAAACAACAATTTTGTATACACTATAATTCATCATTCCTTCTGTGGATAATCATCCAGTGAACTGTTCTTGAATTCTGCTGTTTCGTATTCCTCTGAATTCTTGACAATTTGTAATCTTTCACAACAAGTAAAACATTATTAATATCTTGGACACATAGTCACAAATGATAACAGATGTGAAACAAGTTAAAAGGTGAATAGGAATGGCTAAAAGTACCTTCAATGACATGAGGAAAATATTAACATCTAAACAAACTACAAACAAGTTAAAAATAAGAATTATAAAATGATACATCTATTCTATATTAATGTATGGCTCAGAAATACGGACACTAAATAAACAATTAGAAGACAGAAGTGATGACTTTGAGATGAGGGTATATAGGAGAATAGAGAGAAAAGAGAAGAAAACAAATAAAGAGGTGCTAAAAACACTTAATATGAAGAAAGAACTACTAAGAGAAATAAAGATGAGGCAAATTTTGGACACATTAAAAGACGTGACACCTTATTGAAGACCTTACTTGAGGGTAAAGTCAAAGGGAAGCGAACAAGAGGTAGACAGAGATACAAGTGGGAGAGGAACATCACACGATGGCCAGATTACAGTCTAGCAGAGTGCACCACAAGACAAGAGACAGGGGGTGTTGGAGATCCGGTGCAGCCAACCTTCGTTGCGGAGACGGAACTTGATGATGATGATAATTCTTCGTGTCCGCTTTACTCTGGCATCTCTCCGTCTCTCCAGACCATAGTTTTATTGTTGTGCTATAAGGTTTATAATCTATAATTAATGGCGATGATGAATAAAAAGACTAGTCTGAAGTGACCAATCGTCAGTATAAGGGATTTTGTAGCTGTGTGTTAAAGGTCGCATGCTCTTGCTGTCGCTACGTCATATTATGGGTGCAATTTTTAAATTTACTCTATGAAAGGAAAAAAAACTACAACCCGCTGTCCAAACTGGAGATCGATAGTTGTGAATGATTTGTGTCAATAGTAAATTAAAATAACAGGAATATTCGAATGAGTCACTTTCGAAAGCTGTTTTTCAATGAGCCCACAGGGTCTTACATTGTTGATTGATTAGAGTCTTACGCATGTGGTTGCGTCTGTGTGTCTCACCAATGGCCCACTAGACAAACCACCCATGCAACATAAAATTTTAGTAGATGACATGCTGTTATATTGAGGTTATCTTCTTATAGAAGCTTCATGGCATGTAATCTATACAATTATGCTTTTATTTTGTTGTTGAAATGTGTTTCATGTAAGCTTGAATATATGTATGCACATATATGGGAGTGAGCCAGAGATGTACTGTGCAGCACTGGGGATGAGGAAACTGACAGCATTGTTTTTTCCTATGGCTGAGACCCATCATAGAGGCACAGTGACTCAGGACGTGACAATCCTTTTAACTTGGACATTTGGTTGCATGCCTGTAGCAATAGAGAAGTTCGGCATAACCAGTAGTCAATTGGTGGCGGGGAATGAGCACTGTGAACCCTATATTAGCTACAGTGGCTCGGAGCAGTGCATAGGTTGAAACCTACCTTCCTGGAGGTGTGATAGTTATTCTCTGGCTCTGTCCCGGGGTGGGTCGAAAATCCACAGACATCCCAGCAATATAATGCCATTTAATGGCATTGGGTCAAAGGGCATGAGCCCATGGACCACTGGATCAGCAACCAACCAACCATCAGGAGTCTTAGTCACAAAGAAACTTCTACAGTATATACATGGAATCACATGTCCAATTGTACCGTCATGTGCTGTTTCCTTGAAATATCTGCTATCACTTTCTCCTTTGTCTTTAAACCATTTGTAATCTTTCCCCTCCAAGTAACACAAGCCTCATCGCTGAGGATAGAATTCGCTGGAGGACTCTGTGTGCTGAAGCTTCCAATGTGGTACCCCTACGACCCTGAAGGGTTATGGGTTTTATTGATTGAACACAAGCCATAGCATTCTGTTCCCAAGTTTTCGTAAATATAACAACAGTAATACTAAAACAAATAACCCGTGAGGGTTGTAGGGGTGTCACAATGAGACCTTTGCTACAGAAAGATCTTCACACATCTCTATCCTCTACCACCCTGATGAGATTTGGAACTTCACAGCCTGCCCATTGTTTAATATTATCCAGTCATATCTTCTTCTGGCCACCTCGTCTTCTTATACCCTCCATCGTACCTTCAAAAACATTTTTTATCATCGAGGCATGTCTCATCACGTGACCGAACCATCGGAGTTTACAAAGTTTCACGAATGTCAACAGTGGCTCTTGTTGCCCAGTTAGAGAATTAATTTGATCATGCACAGACATTTTAGTATTACGTTCTCGATAACAGATACCAAATACAAGTCTATAGCATCACATATAGTCATTTACCGTCGTCGAGTAGTGTATATGCAGTGCAGTTTTAGAAGGTTCATTCTCTTAGATGTGTGCGAGTTTGAACAGTGAGAGTTTGAACTTTCTAAAAAAAACAGTGAGATGCATTCTTCGAGTAGAGGTCTACATCTAGTGGAGACTTTCCTCGAGTGGAGGCTTTTCTCGAATGGATTTTCTGAGAGTGGAGGCTTTTCTCGAATGGAGGATTGCTTCGAGTGGAGGCTTTTCTCGAGTAGAGATTTTATTCGAGTAGAGATTTTCCTAGAGTGTAGGCTTTTTCGAGTGGAGGCTTTCCTCGAGTGACGGCATTCCTCTAGTAGAGATTTTCGTCGAGTGGATACTTTCCTAGAGTGGAGGCTTTTTCGAATGTATGTTTTCCTGGAGTGGAAGTTTTCCTCGAGTGGAGAGCTTTCTAAGGCACAATTTATACAACTCCGTATTGCCGATTCTGTGTAGGATATGTTTCCTAAAATATTGCATGGTCCCTGAGAGTTTGGGACTTCTTGATATGGGCGCTGTCTGCTGAGAGTTTGGGACTTCTTGATATGGGGGCTGTCTGCTGAGAGTGGGCTGTCTGCTGAGAGTTTGCGATTCCTTGATATGGGGGGCTGTCTGCTGAGAGTTTGGGATTTCTTGATATGGGGCCGTCTGCTGGGAGTGGGTTGTCTGTTGAGAGTTTGGGACTTCTTGATATGGGGGCTGTCTGCTGAGAGTGGGTTGTCTGTTGAGAGTTTGGGACTTCTTGATATGGGGGCTGTCTGCTGAGAGGGGGCTGTCTGCTGAGAGTTAGGGATTTCTTGATGTGGGGACTGTCTGCTGAGAGTGGGCTGTCTGCTGAGAGTTTGGGATTTCTTGATATGGGAGCTGTCTGCTGAGAGTTTGGGATTTCTTGATGTGGGGGCTATCTGCTGAGAGTTTGGGATTTCTTGATATGGATGATGTCTGCTGAAAGTGGGCTGTCTGCTCAGAGTGGGCTGTCTGCTGAGAGTGGGCGGTCTGCTGAGAGTTTGGGACTTTTTTATATGGGGGTTATCTGCTGAGAGTGGGCTGTCCGCTGAGAGTGGGCTGTCTGCTGAGAGTTTGGGACTTTTTGATATGGGGGCTGTCTGCTGAGAGTGGGCTGTCTGCTGAGAGTTTGGGACTTTTTGATATGGGGGCTGTCTGCTGAGAGTGGGCGGTCTTCTGAGAGTTTGGGATTTCTTGATATGGGGGCTGTCTGCTGAGAGTTCTTGATATGGAGCTGTCCATAATTAAGTCAAAAATTAGTACTGGGGGGCAATGTAAATAATGAGAAAATTTGACAAAAAATAGCGTCATCATTGTATCTGACTATTGACTTGAATGTGTGTGTGTTTGTGTCAAAAGTTGACGTCCGTCAGCAAAGCTGTGTATCATACACTAATTAAATTGTTTGAATTGCAAAAATGTGTCTAATAATTTTAGCAAGCGTAGTTTGTTCATACATTTTCTGCCAAAATGGTTTTTTAGGGTTGGGGCAGGAAGAAGGGGTAGGGGAGTGGGAAATTGTTGACATAATTAAGAAAAGGTTTGCGTTCCTGAATTCTCGACAACTGTTACTAATTAAGTGGTTTGTGTCTCTGAATTCTCGACAATTATTCCCAAGGAAGTGGTTTGAGTCCCTGAATACTCGACAATTGTTCCCAAGGAAGTGGTTTTGTGTCCATGAATTCTCGACAATTGTTCCCAAGGAAGTGATTTGTGTCCTTGAATTCTCGACAATTGTTCCCAAGGAAGTGGCTGGTGTCCCTGAATTCTCGACAATTGTTCTCAAGGAAGGGGGTGGGTGGGATGGGGTCAAAATGTTTAAACAAATTGTTAACGTAATTTATAGACTGACCCTACGAAAAAAATCATCGGAGAAACCTGATGAATTATTGTACAAAAGGATACAAAAATCTATATTGCTCGTAATTCTTAGAGGAAAACACCAAAACAAGTAGAAGAAATTGAAGGGTGCCGTTGGAAACCTGCAGAATACCAAAAAAAAAACAACAACCCAGATTCCCAACATTACTTTTTATCCATTTTTGTCTAAAGTTTTGTCCAATTAGTCTAAATTTATTCCAAGTACATGTTTTGCTGTCTGCAATGGCAAAGTGGCCTTTATTTTTACAGCCCATAGAAAGCCTCACTGTTCTCCTTCACAGGAAAACAACAATAATAATTTAAAAAAATTTTAGTCTAGATTTTCTGAATAACCACATTAGGAGAAAATTAATATCGAATATAGATCGATTGTATTAGTATGTGGTGCACGTGTGTCTGTGTGTGTGTGTGTGTGCGTGTGTGGGACATTTTACATATACTATTCTATTTCTAGGAATTCGAAAACATCAAATAATAGAATATTTAAGCTAGTCATAACAAATTAGTGTGTGTCCGACTACTAACTGGAGTGTGTGTGGGGTTAGTGTGTGTCCAACTTCTAACTGGAGTGTGTGTGGAGTTAGTGTGTGTCCGACTACTAGCTGGAGTGTGTATGGGGTTAGTGTCATCATTGTTTCCGACTACTAACGGGAGTGTGTGTGTGGGGTTAGTATCATCATTGTTTTCGACTACTAACTGGAGTGTGTGTGGGGTTAGTGTAATCATTGTGTTCGACTACTATCTGGAGTGTGTGTGGGGTTAGTGTCATCATTGTGTCCGAATACTGACTGCAGTGTGTGGGGTTAGTGTCATCATTGTGTCCGATTACTAACTGGAGTGTGTGGGGTTAGTGTTATCATTGTTTCCTACTACGGACTGCAATGTGTGGGGTTAGTGTGATTATTGTTTCCGACTACTAACTGGAGTGTGTGTGGGGTTAGTGTCATCATTGTGTTCGAATACTAACTGGAGTGTGTGTGGTGTTAGTGTCATCATTGTGTTCGAATACTAACTGGAGTGTGTGTGGGGTTAGTGTCATCTTTGTGTCCGACTGCTGACTGCGGTGTGTGTGGGGTTAGTGTCATCATTGTGTCCGACTACTGACTGCAGTGTGTGGGGTTAGTGTCATCATTGTGTCCGATTACTAACTGGAGTGTGTGTGGGGTTAGTGTCATCTTTGTGTCCGACTGCTGACTGCGGTGTGTGTGGGGTTAGTGTCATCATTGTGTCCGACTACTGACTGCAGTGTGTGGGGTTAGTGTCATCATTGTATCCGTACTACTAACTGGAGTGTGTGTGGGGTTAGTGTCATCATTGTATCCGTACTACTAACTGGAGTGTGTGTGGGGTTAGTGTCATCATTGTATCCGACTACTAACTGGAGTGTGTGTGGGGTTAGTGTCATCATTGTATCCGTACTACTAACTGGAGTGTGTGTGTGGTGTTAGTGTCATCATTGTATCCGACTACTGACTGCAGTGTGTGGGGTTAGTGTCATCATTGTATCCGTACTACTAACTGGAGTGTGTGTGGGGTTAGTGTCATCATTGTATCCGTACTACTAACTGGTGTGTGTGTGGGGTTAGTGTCATCATTGTATCCGTACTACTAACTGGAGTGTGTGTGGGGTTAGTGTCATCATTGTATCCGTACTACTAACTGGAGTGTGTGTGGGGTTAGTGTGTGTCCGTACTACTAACTGGAGTGTGTGTGGGGTTAGTGTCATCATTGTATCCGACTACTAACTGGAGTGTGTGTGGGGTTAGTGTGTGTCCGTACTACTAACTGGAGTGTGTGTGGGGTTAGTGTGTATCCGTACTATTAACTGGAGTGTGTGTGGGGTTAGTGTCATCATTGTATCCGTACTACTAACTGGAGTGTGTGTGGGGTTAGTGTGTATCCGTATTACTAACTGGAGTGTGTGTGGGGTTAGTGTCATCATTGTATCCGTACTACTAACTGGAGTGTGTGGGGTTAGTGTCATCATTGTATCCGTACTACTAACTGGAGTGTGTGTGGGGTTACCATAAGGAGGAAGAATAAGAAGAGTGGGATTCTCTTGACAATGATATAAACTCTATGTATGAAATCCCTATAATGGCTACAATGAATGAATTAGTAAACTGTAGTTCTGAGAATGAATGAGTTACGCACGCACCAGCACGCACACGCAAGTTCAGCTTAGGTGTTACTGATATCTGTGTGGATTAAATAATCTATATGAAGATGCTGAATATCTATGAGAATGTGCTGAATGAACAGTCTTTGACTTTATTAAGCTCTAAATAAAGCTCTAAATTTAGCTCTAAGGACACGCACGTGATTGCGTCTGTGGGTCTCACCAATGGCCCACTAGACATACCACCCATGCAACAGAAAACCTTAATCGATGACATGCCGTTATATTGAGGTTATCTTCTTAGAGAAGCTTCATGGCAAGTCATCTTTACAATTATGATTTTATTATGTTATTGAAATGTATTTTATGTTTACCTGAATATAAATGTATGCACTCTCTGTGATTGGGAGGGAGCCCGAGATGTACTGTGCAGCACTGGGGAGGAGGAAACTGACAGCACTGTTTTTTCCTATGGTTGAGACCCATCATAGAGGCACAGTGACTCGGGACGTGACAATCCTTTTGACTTGAACATTTTGTTTCATGCCTGGAGCAATAGAGAAGTTCGGCATAATCAGTAGTCAATTGGTGGCGGGGAATGAGCACTGTGAACCCTATCTTGGCTATAGTGGCTCGGAGCAGTGCGTAGGTTGAAACCTACCTTCCTGGTGGTGTGATAGTTATTTTCTGGCTCTGGCCCAGGGTGGGCCGATAATCAACAGACTCCCCAGAAATATAATGCCAGTTTAATGACATCGGGTCACAGGGCATGAGCCCATGAACCGCTTGATCAGCAACCAACCAATCAACCAGCTCAATCAACCAGACAGATTGCGAATACGAGTACAATACGACATAGAGAAAACTGCAGCTAAAGATTTAACATTAGTCTCGAAACGTCTGTTTTTATGTGGAAAGAAAGTAATCTAGTTAAAATATAATGTAAGAAAGCTGAGGTGAGAGCCCCGAGGTGTTAGGGATATTGATATGATTCTGACGTGGCTTGAAAATAGCAGACATTAAAATAGAAACCATCAAGGTTAATCACCTTAAACTATATACCAACTGTAGAACAGTAGCACTAATTAGTCAAGCCAGCAAAGTACTACTGTAGATCATAATGGAAACAATACAGCACAAATTAGAAACAGAAATTCATGAGGTTCAAGCCGGTTTTCGCACAGGAAGAGCAACAAGAGACCACATATTTAACAAGAGGAATATATTTGGGAAATGTAGAGAATAAAGCTTAGATCTACATATGTGTTTCATAGACTACACCAAGGTGTTTGTGTTAAACATCACCAGCTATGGTCCATCATGGGAAACATGGGCTTCCCCAAATATCTAATACATCTTATCAAACACTATATCACGAACAAGCAGCATTAAGAGTGGATGGGGAAACAACTGAATGGTTCTCTGTTTAAAGTAGAGTGAGACAGTGGTGCAATCTATCCCCTTATCTTTTTAACATCTATGTAGACAATATAATGAGAAATGTAAGAGAACAACTAGAGGAAAATTAGTATCTTCCAATAAATATCGGTGGGTACAAGATTCCAGAAATAAGATATGCAGACATGGCCGCCCCTAACAATTGCGGGGCCATATACGAAACGGATTGAGTGGGGCCCAGTCTGAGTAGGGAAGAGGATAAAAAAATAAATTCTAATATGAATATATGGGCCTATGAAGTGCGGGGCCCACTGCGGCCACATAGATTGCAATGGCATAAGACCGGCCCTGTATGCAGATGACACAGTCCTCCTTACTACACATCCTGAGGGAATGAAATAGCTGATCACAACAACAAAGAAATACAGCAAGATGTAACATCTATATTTAAAGGCACAGAAAACAAAAATTATGACAACAGACAAAACAAAGATCAAACCAATAATCAACATAGACAATATAGAACTAGAATGTGTAAACAAATTCGAATAACTGGGAGCAAATATAAACGGTTCTGGAGATTGTTCAGTCGATAGGACTCCCAATTGCAATACTCAAATTAACACAAATTAGAAAGATATGGCAAAGTAGTAATGTTATGTTATGTTCCTCTAGGGCCATAGGCGGCACATAGGGCAGAAACCATAGCTTTCCATTTCTGTCTTTGTGTTGCCAGGTCTTTTAGTACTTGAGTGTTGTTTAGGTTCATTGACATGCGTTCTCTATTAGTAGTTCTTCGTACAGTTTCTATAGATCTCCCTCTTCTTCTTACTCCTGGCTTCTTCTTGGCACCCAATTAAGGACTGGTGAAAGTAGTAATAACGACACTAAATAAAACCTTTCAAGATCATGTGTTTTCCCATTGTCAACATGGGAGACCTAGAGTTATCTTACTGTGTGAAACCAAGCGTTATCTTGCTGTGTGAAACCAAGCGTTATCTTGCTGTATGAGACCTAGCGTTATCTTGCTGTGTCAGACCTAGCGTTATCTTACTGTATGAGACATAGCGTTATCTTGCTGATGTGAGACATTAGCGTTATCTTGCTGATGTGAGACTTAGCGTTATCTTGCTGTGTCAGACCTAGCGTTATCTTACTGTATGAGACCTAGCGTTATCTTGCTGATGTGAGACCTAGCGTTATCTTGCTGATGTGAGACTTAGCGTTATCTTGCTGATGTGAGACCTAGCGTTATCTTGCTGTGTGAGACCTAGCGTTATCTTGCTGATGTGAGACCCAGCGTTATCTTACTGTGTGAGACCTAGCGTTATCTTGCTGATGTGAGACCTAGCGTTATCTTGCTGATGTGAGACCTAGCGTTATCTTGCTGATGTGAAACCCAGCGTTATCTTGCTGTGTCAGACCTAGCGTTATCTTGCTGATGTGAGACCTAGCGTTATCTTGCTGTGTCAGACTTAGCGTTATCTTGCTGATGTGAGACCTAGCGTTATCTTGCTGTGTCAGACTTAGCGTTATCTTGCTGATGTGAGACCCAGCGTTATCTTGCTGTGTCAGACCTAGCGTTATCTTGCTGATGTGAGACCTAGCGTTATCTTACTGTGTGAGACCTAGCGTTATCTTGCTGATGTGAGACCCAGCGTTATCTTACTGTGTGAGACCTAGCGTTATCTTGCTGATGTGAAACCTAGCGTTATCTTGCTGATGTGAGACCCAGCGTTATCTTGCTGTGTGAGACCTAGCGTTATCTTACTGTGTGAGACCTAGCGTTATCTTGCTGTGTGAGACCTAGCGTTATCTTACTGTGTGAGACCTAGCGTTATCTTGCTGATGTGAGACCCAGCGTTATCTTGCTGTGTGAGACCTAGCGTTATCTTACTGTGTGAGACCTAGCGTTATCTTGCTGATGTGAGACCCAGCGTTATCTTGCTGTGTGAGACCTAGCGTTATCTTACTGTGTGAGACCTAGCGTTATCTTACTGTGTGAGACCTAGCGTTATCTTACTGTGTGAGACCTAGCGTTATCTTACTGTGTGAGACCTAGCGTTATCTTACTGTGTGAGACCTAGCGTTATCTTACTGTGTGAGACCTAGCGTTATCTTACTGTGTGAGACCTAGCGTTATCTTGCTGAAAGATTTATACATCTGGATGATTTTGGAAGAAAGGTATTACAATTGGCCCCAGTACTTGTTTAACGAAAACGTCAGCTGTAACGTAAACTCTGATAATGTGAAGTGAGCTACGGTGGGGTACGGTGGATATAGGAGAATCCAGCTCAAACATGTACGCTTTCTCTTCCATATCTGTCATGCTTGACTTTACACGCTTTCTCTTCCATATCTGTCATGCTTGACTTTACACGCTTTCTCTTCCATATCTCTCATGCTTGACTTTACACGCTTTCTCTTCCATATCTGTCATGCTTGACTTTACACGCTTTCTCTTCCATATCTCTCATGCTTGACTTTACACGCTTTCTCTTCCATATCTGTCATGCTTGATTTCACATCAAGCGCATGTGGTTGCGTCTGTGGGTCTTACCAATGGCTCATCAGACAAACCACTCATGTAACAGAAAACCGTAGTAGATGACATGCCGTTATATTGAGGTTATCTTCTTGTAGAAGCTTCATGGCAAGTTATCTATACAATTATGCTTATCATGCTTTTATTTTGTTATTACAATGTGTTTTATGTATGTATGCACACGCTGTGGTTGGGAGAGAGCCAGCGATGTACTGCACAGCATTGGGGATGAGGAAACTCACAACATTGTTTTTCCTATGACTGAGAACCATCATAGAGACACAGTGACTCAGGACGTGACACTCCTTTTGACTTGCACATTTGGTTGCATGCCTGGAGCAATAGAGAAGTTCGGCATAACCAGTAGTCAATTGATGGCGGGGAATGAGCACTGTGAACCCTATCTTTGATGCAGTGGCTCGGAGCAGTGCATAGGTTGAAACCTACCTTCCTGGTGGTGTGATAGTTATTTTCTGGCACTGGCCGAGGGTGGGCCGACAATCTACAGACTCCCCAGCAATATAATGCCAGTTTAATGGCATTGGGTCAAAGGGCATGAGTACATGGACCGCTGGATCAGCAACCAACCAACAAACTTCACATGTACGCTTCACACTCCATATCTGTCATGCTTGACTTCACATGTACACTTTCTCCTCCATATCTGTCATGCTTGACTTCACATGTACACTTTCTCCTCCATATCTGTCATGCTCGACTTCACATGTACACTTTCTCCTCCATATCTGTCATGCTGGACCACACACGCATCCGCAAATATTTCTCCAGGATAACACCAAATGTGAATTCTCCGATCTGCAAAGACACATTAAACCGGCTTTTATCAGAGAATATTATTGATCTCCATTCTGCCCTTGGCTGACGAATATTGTGTTGAGTCCAAGCACGTCTATCGGGCCTATGACGTCTAGTAATGATACTACAAATGCTGGGGCATCTGTTTTGCAAGCCGAAGGAGTGAAGTCACCGTCTCACCGTGCTTGTGCTATCAAGTCTCCTGGTACCAAGTGTAAGAGCTGCTATCTGAGTTGTAAGATGCGCGGATGCATCAATTGAATTTGGCAATCATGAGCTACAGTTGTTACACGAGGTTGACCAGGCCTTGAAGGTCATTGGTTGTACCTGTAGCCAGAAATATCTCATTTAGCCTCACTATAGTGGAATGGTCTCTGGTCACCATACCACTCCTCAGCAAAACAACAACCTGTCCGAAAGTCGAGGCATCGCAAACACAAACACACATTTTCTTTCAATGAAAAACAAAAAAGATGGCGTTTTAGACCCCGAAACTTTACTAATGCGTATGTCACATTTCAAGTTGATTCGACTAGTAATATAGACAGAATTCAGCAATTTGATGTTTTTCACGCGAAGCTGGTTAACTTGGAATAAACATGAAAACATTAAAATGAACTTGTAGTTAACAAAAATAAACAATTCAAGGGTGAAAATAGGTCATGAATTTTGTGCGGTTTTTTAGTGATTGCTAGTATAATTCCGTAGGCCGTGGTGACTGGATTACCAGAACCGCTACTCTGCTATTTTATATGACTGTAAAGCTATGATATAACCAATACTCCGCTATTTTATATGACTGTACAACTATGATATAACCGCTACTCCGCCATTGTATATCAATGTAAAACTATGATATAACCAAATTACAATAACGTCTACGGAATTTTGTTGTTGTTGTGAAGAAATGTTATCTAGTTGTCGTGTTGTATGATACCATGGTTACTGGTGTGCCTCTTGGCCTGGTATCTCCGACTTCAACATCTGTGCTTGCTCGATGTAGAAGATAACCCAACCATCACGTGCACGGTGGAAAGGTGGGTAACTAACCTTATGAGGTTCATTTTACTTAACAGGGTTGGGGGTGGGGGGGGGGGTTAATTTAGAAAAAAATGTGATTTCAAAATTTAGAAAAAAGTGATTTCATAATTTAGAAAATAAGGATTTCTAGTTTCTAAACTATTTTCTAAAAAGTTTCTAAACTTTAGAAAAAAAAATGTCATTTCATACTTCAGAAAAAAAGTGGTGTCATAATTATTTCGTTTTTGTGAGAAGTGGTTATTTTTCTTAAATAGAAAAGTCATTGGTGTAGGGGGATTTCCACTTTGTAGATTGCTCCCTGGTACTAACTAGTACTAAATGGCATATTATGGTCTAACGGGGGTGAGGGTGTGTGTATGGGAAGAATTTACCCCGCCCCCTCAAATTTCCTCCACTGATCTATTAACCAGAGGGGGGGGGGATTCATCATCCACACACGCACACCTCATGCACTTATATACAAAGTAGAGAGTTTTCGTCATTTTCCCATTACACAAACCACGCCCACTTATCTATTAAAGAGATGGAGGATCCATCATCCCCTCACAAACCTCCTCCACATATCTATTAAGGGGTGGGGATTCATCATGTCTCCCACACACAAACCTCCTCCACATATCTATTAAGGGGTGGGGATTCATCATGTCTCCCACACACAAACCTCCTCCACATATCTAGTAAGGGGTGGGGATTCATCATGTCTCCCACACACAAACCTCCTCCACATATCTATTAAGGGGTGGGGATTCATCATGTCTCCCACACACAAACCTCCTCCACATATCTAGTAAGGGGTGGGGATTCATCATGTCTCCCACACACAAACCTCCTCCACATATCTAGTAAGGGGTGGGGATTCATCATGTCTCCCACACATAAACCTCCTCCACATATCTAGTAAGGGGTGGGGATTCATCATGTCTCCCACACACAAACCTCCTCCACATATCTAGTAAGGGGTGGGGATTCATCATGTCTCCCACACACAAACCTCCTCCACATATCTATTAAGGGGTGGGGATTCATCATGTCTCCCACACACAAACCTCCTCCACATATCTATTAAGGGGTGGGGATTCATCATGTCTCCCACACACAAACCTCCTCCACATATCTATTAAGGGGTGGGGATTCATCATGTCTCCCACACACAAACCTCCTCCACATATCTAGTAAGGGGTGGGGATTCATCATGTCTCCCACACACAAACCTCCTCCACATATCTAGTAAGGGGTGGGGATTCATCATGTCTCCCACACACAAACCTCCTCCACATATCTAGTAAGGGGTGGGGATTCATCATGTCTCCCACACACAAACCTCCTCCACATATCTAGTAAGGGGTGGGGATTCATCATGTCTCCCACACACAAACCTCCTCCACATATCTATTAAGGGGTGGGGATTCATCATGTCTCCCACACACAAACCTCCTCCACATATCTAGTAAGGGGTAGGGATTCATCATGTCTCCCACACACAAACCTCCTCCACATATCTAGTAAGGGGTGGGGATTCATCATGTCTCCCACACACAAACCTCCTCCACATATCTATTAAGGGGTGGGGATTCATCATGTCTCCCACACACACACCTCCTCCACATATCTAGTAAGGGGTGGGGATTCATCATGTCTCCCACACACAAACCTCCTCCACATATCTAGTAAGGGGTGGGGATTCATCATGTCTCCCACACACAAACTACCTCCACAATTCTACAGGTGAGGTTAAGCATTTGTCGACCTAATATTTTGGAGGTCGTGGTTTACTGACCACATTTTATTATTTTGATATCAAATAGCTATAAATATGTCAAAATTGTACTATCGTTCGTGGTTGGAAGAACTGTACCTCGCCATATGAGAATCTTATATAACCAGTGATGTAAGCGTACCTCGCCATATGAGGATCTTATATAACCAGTGATGTAAGCGTACCTCGCCATATGAGGATCTTATATAACCAGTGATGTAAGCGTACCTCGCCATATGAGGATCTTATATAACCAGTGATGTAAGCGTACCTCACTATATGAGGATCTTACTTATACAGCGATGGATGAACATACACTAACACAGAAATCAAAGATTAGAATTGAAATAGGCTCGGCTGCAATGTTAAGATTAAAATACCAAGTGGAAGAACAGAATACGTGCAATAGTGAAGATAAACCTATATAAATCTCTAATATAAACCTATATGAATAACTATCTCACTGAGTGATTTCTTTTTGAATGAATAACTTTCTCATTGAATGAATGACCATCATAATGAATTAATGAATTACATGACTATCTCAGTGAATGTAAAACATATCTCACTGAATGTAAAACATATCTCACTAAATGAAAAATTGTCTCAGTGAATGAAAAACATATCTCACTGAATGTAAAACTTATCTCAGTGAATGAAAAACTATCTCAGTGAATGAAAAACTATCTCAGTGAATGAAAAACTATCTCAGTGAATGAATGCATTACGTATCTATATCAAAAGATATAAAATAAAGTCACGTAATCTGTCACAAATAATTCCTGTCCTCTGTGACATCCGATAAATGTATCATTATTATTTGGGGCTTCCTGTATTTGGTTGGCCCATGTGAATTAATTCATCATGGGAAATTGTTTGAGAACGTCAGCTGGCGCGAACAAAAAGAAGCCATCTAGATGTCGCTACAGAGAATTCATCAATTCTAGTCCATTTATTAGAATGGACGGCTTCTTTGCGATAGCAACGCAGACGACGTCCGATACAGGAGTGGTGTTCCGGGTGAAGTACGCTCATACGATCTGTATCACAACACCACTCTGCTTTGTTTTCATTCAGTGTGCGACTCATGCCACCATCTCTATGACGAAGAATTGTTTAGTTATCAATGGATACAAAACATCCAAGCCGCACATAACCCTCCTAGGAGCCTCGAGCAGATTCGACAATCCGATCGGCGATCGTATTGTTGTAACCGTGGCGCGGGTCCCAACGGCAGCTTACGTTAATAACGCTGTGGTTGAGATGAGCGTCACGGCTCCTATGAGAGCCGACGGGTTGAGATCTGTAACAGGCGGAGGAGAGGGAGCAGGTGAACTAAGGATGTCATCACATGAAGAGCATCACGGCGTTTTCATAGAGGACGTGTCTGAATCTTCAGTAGAAGAGGATCAGGACACGTGCATCGAGATCAAGCCTGCGTTCCCCCATCTGTTGATGATTACAGAATTTGGGGAACGCAGTACCACAGCCAGTTAAAATCCTTTTATTTAAACTTATTTTTTTAAGGTCCTTTTAAGGACCGTATTTTTACTACTTTTCTATTAATTTGGTAAAGTATATTTTGCATAAATAATTATAATGTAGTAACAGTACCCCTGTGAAAGACACTGACTTCGGACATGGAGAGACGAAAACCAGAATGGACACTGACTTCGGACATGTAGAGACGAAAACAACAATGGACGCTGACTTCGGACATGGAGGGACGAAAACAGGAATGGACACTGACTTCGGACATGGAGAGACGAAAACAGGAATGGACACTGACTTCGGACATGGAGAGACGAAAATAGGAATGGACACTGACTTCGGACATGGAGAGACGAAAACAGGAATGGACACTGACTTCTGACATGGAGAGACGAAAACAGGAATGGACACTGACTTCGGACATGGAGAGACGAAAACAGGAATGGACACTGACTTCGGACATGGAGAGACGAAAACAGGAATTGACACTGACTTCGGACATGGAGAGACGAAAACTAGAATGGACGCCGACTTCGGACATGGAGAGACGAAAACAACAATGGACGCTGACTTCTGACATGGAGGGACGAAAACAGGAATGGACACTGACTTCTGACATGGAGAGACGAAAACAGGAATGGACACTGACTTCGGACATGGAGAGACGAAAACCAGAATGGACACTGACTTCGGACATGTAGAGACGAAAACAACAATGGACGCTGACTTCTGACATGGAGGGACGAAAACAGGAATGGACACTGACTTCTGACATGGAGAGACGAAAACAGGAATGGACACTGACTTCGGACATGGAGAGACGAAAACAGGAATGGACACTGACTTCTGACATGGAGAGACGAAAACAGGAATGGACACTGACTTCGGACATGGAGAGACGAAAACAGGAATGGACACTGACTTCGGACATGGAGAGACGAAAACAAGAATGGACGCTGACTTCGGACATGGAGAGACGAAAACAAGAATGTATATTGACTTCGGACATGGAGAGACGAAAACAAGAATGGACACTGACTTCGGACATGGGGAGACAATACCAAGTATGCGGACAGGATTCCTTGTCAAAACAATACTCCCAGGAAACCGTCGAAGGTGGAAGAAGCAGAGGAGAACAAATAAAAGTATAGACTTAGAAGATCAAGGACTGGACAAGACACGATATTTGCTCACTCGTGCATAATTGTTGAAGATAGAAATAGACGGGTGACTGTGTGCTGATGCATCCATTGTGGTACCTATACGACCCTGACGGGTTACGGGTTTATAGATAGATAGATATCGAAGGTAATGTAGTAACTATCTATGTGACCTGTCCTTTGCAAAACGTTGTCCTCACTTTCTCTCTCTAAGCCTCTTCCAGCCTCACTCTCTCTCTAAGCCTCTTCCAGTCTCACTCTCTCTAAGCCTCTTCCAGCCTAACTGTCTCTCTCTAAGCCTCTTCCAGCCTCACTGTCTCTCTAAGCCTCTTCTAGTCTCATTCTCTCTAGCCTCTTCCAGCCTAAATGTCTCTATCTAAGCCTCTTTCAGCCTAACTGTCTCTCTCTAAGCCTCGTCCAGCCTCACTCTCTCTAAGCGTCTTCCAGCCTCACTGTCTCTCTCTAAGCTTCTTCCAGTCTCACTCTCTCTAAGCATCTTCCAGCCTCACTCTCTCTAAGCATCTTCCAGCCTAACTGTCTCTCTCTAAGCCTCGTCCAGCCTCACTCTCTCTAAGCATCTTCCAGCCTAACTGTCTCACTCTAAGCCTCTTCCAGCCTCACTGTCTCTCTAAGCCTCTTCCAGAATCACTGTCTCTCTCTAAGCCTCGTCAAGCCTCACTCTCTTTAAGCATCTTCCAGCCTCACTGTCTCTCTCTAAGCATCTTCCAGCCTCACTGTCTCTCTCTAAGCTTCTTTCAGTCTCACTGTCTTTCTCTAACCCTCTTCCAGTGTCATTTTTCTTTGTCGTTATCATTTTCTAATCTTTCTATATCATTGCATATTTGTATATACCCAAAATAAGTTGGCTTGCGTTTAAAAAAAATAGTTTTGAGAGACCAGTCTACTTCCGTATTCAGATCTTTCGAGACATCTACGGTGGATCGTCTTTTCGTCAATAATATTCTTAGGACATATATATAACATTACATTTTCAATGCCTATACCAATATTTTATTTTGCATTGTGAATACCACTGGTCAAGTCTCACAACCATATGTTACCACTGGTCAAGTCTCACAACCATATGTTACCACTGGTCAAGTCTCACAACCATATGTTACCACTGGTCAAGTCTCACAACCATATGTTACCACTGGTCAAGTCTCACAACCATATGTTACCACTGGTCAAGTCTCACAACCATATGTTACCACTGGTCAAGTCTCACAACCATATGTTACCACTGGTCAAGTCTCACAACCATATGTTACCACTGGTCAAGTCTCACAACCATATGTTACCACTGGTCATATGTAGCTTAGCTATGTTCATTATTCTCTTCGCACATACATGTCCGTAGATCTCCACTTACGTAAATCTCTCAGAACATAACGGCTGATGGTTCCAGTTCTATGTTGGTTCAGTAGTCTTTTTCAAACCTTTATTGGATGTCTGTACGAACTACGCATATCTTAATTCCCACATTACTCAATCTCAATATTGACATGCTCATATATAACAGTCCTGCGATCGTGTGGATTCACGAATAGCACTGAGTATGTCTGCTGGGTCAATAGGATTACCACCTGTTATGGTGGTGAGGCTAGCTAATTGGTCGGCCCGTTCGTTTCCCTCGAACCCGTGTGTCCGTAGACAAAGATAAGCGTGAGTTATCGCAGTGAGGCTACATTTTATCTCTCTCTAATGACTCCACCCATTGCCCACGTACATCACCAGTTTTCCCTTTCTGAATCATATTCATTTGTGACAGCATGGGTTACTATGTACCTGTGGCAGTATATGTAGAGGTGAAACATCATAGTTCCAATATCTACAACAAGTGTATGTATTTAAAATGTTTTCGTTTACATCAATGTTACAACGTCCAGTGTTACAACGTCCAGTGTTACAACGTCCAGTGTTACAATTACAATTTGAATGTACAGCAGCTTTGGTATATCACACATTTCTTCATTCACTGGCTTGCCGCTAGTACATTCGTTCACTGGCTTGTCGCTAATAGTTTCACTCGTCCTGTTCTGCAAGATAATCTTCTACCTAACCTTCGAACTCTCCGTCCGTGATGGTAAGCGGCTAGAATTTAGAACACGAGGTCCTTATATTACAATACTTGTCTATTCTAAATGGCATTGCGGCAATCCTAATGGCAATTGCAATGGCAATAGTTGGATCCTATCTTATTGTAAAGGATGAAAAAATATTTTTAACTTCAAGTCCTACGGCTTGTGCGATTAACTTTGACGTCCTGAAATTTTATATATATTAGTTTAACGTCTTGGAACTCCTCCAAAGACGGATGTGTCGGGTCATTTGCACAAATAAAACGGCGACACAACGCATTTCCATTCTTTGGACTAGAACTGCTGAAAATCTAGTAGGACCATCGTCCTGTTGCAAGAAAATCTAGTAGGAGTTTGAGAATGAACGCAGAAGAAGAAGAACTTGAAACTATCTGTTCCGATTATCCGCTATTCAGCGAGAAGTCTGGCTTTCCTGGAGACGTACACCATCTCCCAACTTAGAGTTATTCAAACTGAAAACATTTTCTGGCTAAAAACTTCTTCTTCTGCATTCGCTCTCATATAACCACAACGAATATTTCATGTGATTTTCGCCAGGCAGCGTGAAGTACGTTGTGCTGCAAGTTCCACAGTAGAACTGTGATTATTTGCACCCCGGTTGGCAACTTATGGTCAGGACGTCCGAGGTCCAGCACATCCGTTTTCGTCATTCCTTTATTTCGGGTTTGGTCCCTTGTCCATGACAGCCTGTCTATCTGTCGCCGGGCACGCTGGTATGTAGTGCCTCTTCGCCAAGACGCTTGTCGAGCGCGTCTACCTGGCATGAGGTGCTCAACCGTCCATGAATCCATCTCGTGCAATTGAACAAACTCTGCCCGTGTCCATCGTGTACTGAACCGTTTTCATCCGCGAGCCTGGTTCCGTATGAGGAAGAACTCGCCAGAAAAGTTGGACCCTGGCTTGTTCGCCGTCCTACTCGAGGCGTCATTCATAGACATCGTGAACCCCTCGCACAAGTATGAGTCTCACACCACGCGTTTGAGAGCAAGGCGTTCTCGAGCTGAGCGACCTTGTCCCAATAGCGCCTGAGCCCATCAGGTACTGAACCCTTTCTCTCTGCAAGTGTATTTCCGGTATAGGAAATCGCGACAGTAGATTTGGGCCAGGGCTAAAATCGTTGTCCCTTTTCTGCCTGAGCCAATCAGTTACTAAACCCTTTCTCTCTGCAAGTGTATTTCCGGTATAGGAAACTTTGACAGTAGAGTTGGGCCAGAACTGCCATCTTTGTCCCTTTCTTGCCTAAGCCCATCGGGTTCGGAACCCTTTCTCTTCGCGAGCGTATTTCTGGTATAGGAAGGCTCGACATTAGAGTTGGTTTAGGTCTTCTTACTTTTCCGAAAGCCCACGATTGGTGTCTGGATCTCTGCCTATAAGGATCACAGGTAACTAGAAGCTCGTCTCGAGCTAACAGAGCTTATAGTTCCCCTATCCTAGGAACTTTTCACTTTTCATTTGCAGTTCGCGCTGCCCTCTAGCGCTGTTCTGCCCTTTCATTGTGTCATTGTACTCATTATGTTTTATCCACCTTTACGTGCCTTTTACATTTGCCGTCCCTCCAATGTTCTGACTGGACTAACAGGCGTCACTGTATGTCGACAGTGTCGCTGTATGTGGTGATACAAATGGTGTCGGAGATATTGTCTGTCTCTTTTGCAGTCAAATCTCTTTCCATCTGCTTCCTCCACATTCTTGGACACGATCCCCAAATGATTTAGCCAGAATCAGCTCGATCTGCTGTTTTCTGTTACCAGGGTGCACCGCTTGGAGGTACATTTGGGATCTTGGTTATCTGCTAACCCTGGGTTCGCCTAGAGCAATGCGTTCCCTTTGCACCCCTAAAAACTTCTAATCAAACGTGCAGCTGACCGGGAATCTTTCCCGTCCTACACTGCCTTAACGCTGACCGTCTTGCGACGGATCTCGTCGCTTTCTAGCTTCCCAAATACACAAATTTCCGAGATCTCCTAACTTGGAACAAAACTTTCGACCAATGAGAATGCTTCATTCATCTCACATCCTTTCCCACGTCTCGCCCTCTGTGTTTATTATACAGACTGGTGAGGCAAGTCATTATATCAACACATGTTAACACATTCATACTTTCCATGTGAATCGTATATTTCTCTAGACATCGAGTCTATCGTTATTTTATGAGCGCTTAAGCAATGACTGGTATCCGAAAACACACTATTACTCCCTCCGACCAAGTCTTGTATAGATGCCGGAGGTAAAAAATGCATGTTTAGTCTGGCTGTCTACCACTGGTAGACGACACGGTCTGGAAAACAATGTCAATTTCTCTGCCCGTCCGTCTATTTTACTTTCGCACTTCTACAGACATCTATAGTGGCCATTTTAGCCCTAAAGCATCTGTGCGAAAATGTTTCCACATTAGTCATTATGGACTGGTCATGCAACCTATCGTAGTGGTATATCTCATTGTCACTTTCTCCATGTCTGTAAAGGGTTCTCACTATCTACTGAGATGTCAATTAGCTTGTGAAGAGTTCTTCAGTCTTTCTGAGATATGTCTACTCCACTCTGGCACAATTTGAGTCGATTATCATGCACGCATAGGAATAGGCTTACGATTCCAGCAAGCTTAGTTCCTGGGCTATGACAAATACTTAATTGTTAGACTGCGTGCATTTGCAGTAAATGCCCCACTGGCTTCGTATATTGTTCTTTCTTGTGATATGGCAGTAAAGGCTCATAAGCACTGCTGGGGTGGCGGATGACCGACGCATCTGTGTAAATTACTGTATTTTTATCATCACAGATGAGTGGCTTGACCCTAGCATCCACGCTCAGAAATTCGTTCCCTGTACTATTTGTTGAGTGCAATGACCGCTCACAGGAATACGTTCCCTGTACTCTCTGTTGAGTGCAATAACAGGAACACGTTCACTGCATTCTCTGTTGAGTGCAATAACAGGAACACGTTCACTGCATTCTCTGTTGAGTGCAATAACAGGAACACGTTCACTGCATTCTCTGTTGAGTGCAATAACAGGAACACGTTCACTGCATTCTCTGTTGAGTGCAATAACAGGAACACGTTCACTACATTCTCTGTTGAGTGCAATAACAGGAACACGTTCACTGCATTCTCTGTTGAGTGCAATAACAGGAACACGTTCACTACATTCTCTGTTGAGTGCAATAACAGGAACACGTTCCCTGTACTCTCTGTTGAGTGAAATGACTGTCTTGACTGCCTCCTGAAAGATCATAGGAATATATATCGATTCCTAGCCAGGAGTTATGTCTTCTGGGGCACAAATCTGTTCAAAGATGTCCTCGGCGCGACCCACCCACGATTTGCCTCTCTTGAGCCTGCTTCCCTTCACACGAGGTAGCTCACTGTACAAAGTGATTTATCTATATCAGAACTCTGTACTATGAACGGCCATGTCACATAACAATTCTGTGAGATATGCTTGAAAATCAAGGAGGAACCTCATAGAAACAGAGGGTGTCTCCTGGTGCAACTAAGGATGATCCGCATCGCTTCGCTGTGAATTCTCTCTAGTTTCGCAATCTGTGTTTGACTGGCAGTAAACGTGGTCCCTAATGACAGGGAGGACAAGAGCCTCATATAGGATTACGAGATGTGATTGTTTAGTATCAGCCGCTGCCATCACTCTTGAGTTGAAAGATCTAAGCTGGTCTTTGCGAAAACACGAGCAACGTGTTCCCGAAAGCACACACTATGATACAATCGTACGTCCAGGTATTGTATATATGAGGTCCTGATTAGTGCCCTCATTGTGCCCTCATATGCATAGATTGGGGTAATCAGATAATTATATTTGTTTGAAAAGAAAGCTAGTTAAATATATATAATAAATATATGCTGGTAAAATAACGTCACTTTTTTGTAGTTAACTTTATAAAGATATTCTCTGGTTGCACATGATTAACCGTATCGACTACGTCGATCTGGTCAACTTGGTCATCACATTTTTTGGCTACCTGAATTCTATTCACCTCATGACTCGTGAGGTCATGAAATAGGTCAAGGACAAAACAACATTTTTGTCAATAACTTATGGAAAAGTCTGACAGTTGACAAGTTTTGGCAAATGTTTATAATATCTTCCAAAAAATGATGTTCATACGACAGCATGAAATTATCAAAAGATAAAAGCAAAGGATAAAAGCAAAAGATAAAAGCAAAAGATAAACGCAAAGGATAACAGCAAGATAGGCATGCCTAATTTCTCTATTGATTATAAACTGTATGAAAGTCTGATGTAGTAATTATGTATTGATGTGGTAATTTATGGTTGGTTGGTTGGGACAGTTGGTTGGCTGGATGATTGATTGTAGATCTAGCGTTCCATGCCCTTCCACGGTTTATTACTATGCGAAATCTATATGGATTTTCTACCCACCAAAGGCCAAAGCCAGAAAACTGTCACACCAATGAGATATTTTTTTTCTCATGTTGATGTATACGTAAAGTGACTAATGATTAAGTGCATCAGAAAAGATAAGTGACGCCGTTTGAAATAAGAAAATTGTTTCACAGTAAACCCGAGATGTCGACAGTTGTAGAAGACCTGTTCGCTAAATTATGTTGGACCCCATTCGTTATGTGTTTTGATTATTGTTTGACTTTCATCTGGTTACTATTTATACATAAACATGGAATCATCATGGATATTTTTGGCATGCGATTCCAAGTATATAATTAGTAACCAATTGAAAGCGAAACTTTAATCAAAATACGTAACGAATGGGGTCCAATTTAATTTAGCAAAAAGATCTTCTATGCAGTCGATCGTTCACGGTAAACCGTTACAAAGTTTGTTGATAACCAACTACTACAGTGAGTTGTCAAACCCCATAATCAGTACTTTCCTCTATATAAATCCACAATCAGTACCTTCCAACATAAATGCCATAATCAGTACCTTCCGCTATATAAATGCCTGCTCTAGCCAACATCATTTCCAAAAGAAGACATAATGTCAAACCGTAGATAGGGGGGGGGGAGGGTGTTTAAGGGATCAATCGCCCCCTCCCTTTAGGAAATTTGAACATGAATTTAGATAGAAGAAAAAACCCAGCCCCACTCCAAGAGGCTGTTATTTTTAAACAAAATGTCAGATTCTTCACCAAATACAAAAAAACTTACAATGGAAAACAAACGTACGAATTACCCTCTTTCCTTTTTTTTATTTTAGTTAATACTGAAATTCTTTAAGGGAAATGTATTTATTGTCCTGTTGACTGTTCACTGGGAAATATAACATTTCAAAAAGACTCAATGTGAATATTCCCGTGGTTGTCATTGGCTTTCACACGACGTACAATAATAGTAACAAATGAAAATCACGTGAATAATCACATGAGTCAGGTAGTAAGTCTTATATTACCAAATGTCACGCTATACTCCATCTATATATGGGTAACGGGTAGGGCAACCGAAGAGAAAGCAGCTCAAGTCCATTGAAATTATAGAGGCACCAATCTTTGTGATGCAGAGGAAACGAGTAGCCACTTTTATCCTCGTCAAATGAAGAATAGAAAATAAAAAATAAAGGAAACACAGACAGAAGAAAAGATATATTTCATTTTAATGTTCCATTACAGAGTAATGTTAAGGTATAGATGACACAAGATGGGATCTGAGCAGAATATGCCAAACGAAAGCGGTTTGCCCAGACACTGAACGCTTTTGACATTCTGGAATATAATGACCTGGCACAAGAGGAAACCAACATACAAATAAAACATGTAATACATCACACACAAAATAAAATTTAAAAAAATCCAGTAATCTGTTCAGAATAAGAACCAGTTTTCGTAAATTTGTTAGAAATACTCGGCAAGGTGTTATTACCAAAATTCTAGGTATTTCAAATTTCTTTCTATTTATCGTTCACAAATTGAAAAAAATCAATCTTCTTTTTCAATAAGAAAAGAAAACTTGTACACGTTTCTTTCATTATCTTATGTATGCAATGTGCTTTGCTAGTATAGCCACATCTCAATATTTCATTCACATTTTCTGTAACTGCAAACGCATGAGATTTATGTTTTGTGTGTTCATTGGTAGAAAGTAATAATGAATACCATATTACATGTATTTACGTAACTGGGGCAGCTCAGTAGTTTACGCAATGGCAGAATTATATCCTGTAGTGTATTAGTAAGTTTGAAAGCATGTCTGTGGTCCGCATTAAATTATATCCTGTAGTATATTAGTAAGTTTGAAAGCATGTCTGTGGTCCGCATTAAATTATATCCTGTAGTATATTAGTAAGTATGAAAGCATGTTTGTGGTCTGCATTAAATTATATCCTGTAGTATATTAGTAAGTATGAAAGCATGTCTATGGTCCGCATTAAATTAAATCCAGATCACGTGAGAAGCTGCTAGGCGCAGAAGTACATTAAAGGTAACGATAAAATGAGCTACCAAACCATCGTCATAGTACATGTACACTGTTTTACTATAAGTGCTCACCTGTCTCGTCAGTAACTGACTCAAACCGCTTCACTAACGTCGCTGCAATACGTGCTCAGTAGTGATAGCGCCATTCCTAAATTTCCAGAGCTTGAATTCTGGTGCACTTACTTTCTGGTGGTTGAGTGAATTACAGTAAAAACAGCATGGTTCTTTCCAGAAAAATACAATAATTTGACAACATCGAACGCCAAACATGGTCTTTAACATCATCACATCAGAAGAAAATCGCAACATGTGAAATGAAGTGTCTGAGAAATGCTGCAATCGTTACTAAACTAGATAAAATAAGAAATGAAGAAATTAGGAAAAGAGTTGGTATAATATCATGTATTGAACATATTGAGAGCCAGCAAGTAACATGGGGCGATCACCTTATGAGAATAAACCCAAACCAAATACCAATAAGAGCATATAACACAAGTATATCTGGAAGTAAAGTCAAAGGTAGGCCAAGGAAACGGTGGATAGAAAACATAAAGATAGCTTTAAACAAACAAGGACTAAATGCAACATCGGCGACACATCTGGCTTTGGAACGACAGCTTCAGCTTCCACCACTACACTTTACGGCAAGTGTGACGAAGATCAATCATCATTCACCTGGGGACAAACAATAGACAATCAAACGCCATGACATCATAGAAAAGAAGTGAAGGAGACCAATGGCAGACCAAGAAGAAGACCATAGAAAAGACCACAGTAAAGGGGATGAAGTGAAGGAGACCAATGGCAGACCAAGAAGACCATAGAAAAGACCACAGTAAAGAGGATGAAGTGAAGGAGACCAATGGCAGACCAAGAAGAAGACCATAGAAAAGACCACAGTAAAGGGGATGAAGTGAAGGAGACCAATGGCAGACCAAGAAGAAGATGGACGCAAGACATCAAATACCACATGAAACATGACAGCAACAGAAGCAGGAAGACTGACTCAAGATCGACAGAAGTTTTGAAAGACTGTGATAACTGATCCTTCTTGTTTAGGATATGCTACTTGATGATGATGATTAGTGAATACAGGAAGTATTACCTAGAAGAAAACAAGGAGAAAAGTCATTTGTGCGTTTTCGAGTGTAAATTTCTCTATTTGGTGAATAAATTTGATGACCTTCTTGTGAAATTTTGCTACGTGAGGGTGGGGTGGGGGAGATTAATGACATTTTGACTAAGTTCAAGGTACGAGAAGTCATGTTCTTATTTGCTAAAAGGGAGGAGGGATCCGAACCCCAAATTCTCCCTCCCAACCACGGCCTTGATAGTAGGTCTTATATTGAAGACGGTATTTGCTATAGCATAGATATTTATATACAGCCGGATACTGGCTATATATACTGTTCAAGAAAATAAACCCAACGTTATTACAGCACTAATAGACACGAAATTTCAAACGTGTACCAAAATAACAGGGCGTAAAGCCAAAGGTAGACCAAGAAAACGGTGGATAGAAAACATTAAGATAACCTTGAACAAACATGGACTAAATGCAACCTCGGCGACACATCTGGCCTTGAAACGACAGCTTAAGATACCACTCCTACGCTTAATGGCAAGTGTGAATGCAATCATTCACCTAGGGATAGACAATAGACCAAAATTTTATTTTATGAATTAATGTTGCGACTTTGGCATGAAGAACCTTTTAGACTTGAAATGAAATAATCTTCATTAAATTTTTTTTTAGTTCCCAGCCTCTTCCAATGTCATGTTCAGATTGTATTCGATAACCAGTGTCCATCGTGATCGTGGTATGCTTATTTTTCTTGAACAATTTCTTTATAAATAATTTTCTTTTTATATGTCCAATACGAAAACAGGAGACCTATTGGACGCCCCCGTAAAAGGTGGATAGATAGTATATTAGAGACACTCAGAAATATAACAGCAGAGGAGGCAAATAGAAGGGCAAAAGACCGTACACTCACTCTCCTCTCAACACCGAAAGGTACATGAGGACATAAAGAAGAAGAAGATATGTCCAATATATGTTAGCTTGTGTTTATTTTATAGTTTTGTGGAGCAATGCTTCTTCTATATTAAAAAATTCAAGAAGGAAGCATGAGGATAAATAAAAATAATTTTTACAGCTGATGGGAATTACACCTGGTCCGTTCTAGCTGCACTGAATCGCCTTGCAACTCAAGTAAACAGGTTTTCCGAACGTGACCAACCACATCCTCCAAAGAAGATGTGATCTGGTCAAGACTTTCATTCTGTGTACTCAAGTCAATGAGAACGGACCAATTGAGATAAGGACTATTTTTTTAATAGGGTCATTTCTGATCTCTGTCTGATGTCTACTACAAAATATGGTGTTACTGGGTGATCCGAGGGAGTCAAACTTTCTAGTCGTTTTTTTGTTATAATAGTAATTGATGACATTTTTAATGCGATGATTAAAATTTTAATTCATTAAGAAGCTTCAAAATAATTCACGGTTTCGTTTTCGTCAATTTCAACCTCAAGGCATTCTCAACATTGTCTGTTTCCTATTTCGGTTTCTACAGGAAGAATTGTGGAAAAGCACTCTCACAGAGATATGGTGAAATAGAGGGAAGTAAAACTCCAATGGGAGTTGCTTTAAAACAATTATTTCGCCGTGTGCTACCATGCCTGATAGGGAAGCAAAGAATAATAGCAGTACTGTTTACCTTCCATGCATGTTGCAAGAGGCTACCATGGAGGTTAATGGCTAAAGTTGGAAGTCCCATCTATATATGGTCAAGGTGATCCAAAACCACCACGCTGAAGTCTGATGTGTCAGGCATAAAGGCCCGAATATAGTAGCAAAGCTGTAAACTATGACACAACATTAAGTTCTCTGGACTACATACTACTAATCTTGCGGGAACTTCAAGATAACGAAATAAAAATCTTTTTTGGTTCTATAATTTACTATTTGCTCTTTTCACTTCTTCCAGAAAACTAAACTGTCAGATAACAGTCACGACAAATTAACTAAACTGTCAAATAACAGTCACGACAAATTAACTTTAATGCGCTCAAAGTCTGCTTCTTTTAAAACTGTTCTTCTCCCGTTATATTTAGCTTGCACTATATTTTTATGTCTATTTCCCACCCTCGTATCCATTTTTATTCCCAATACAAAAATAAAACAAAACAAACTCACAAGCAGCAATGGTAAAATTATTTATCATGATCTGTTCACAAATACAAGGATTGGACACATGTTCAAGCAAGTAGGTTTCTAGAACACGATAAACTTGGCTTCATAATTGATTATCAATCAATCTAAATATTCATTCCTTGTCCCCGTTCTGTTTTTTTCCCCTACCATTCTGTATACGAATTATTTATTTGAGACACCAACTAAAAATCAATGTACTATGTGGACACAACTATAATGTTATAATTATTTTATTAGCAGGTATCATGTATTATACACCTGAGAAATAATAAGGTAAGTGGCCTTATATTTGATATTGACTATAATTTCTGTTTTGAAAAGTATGTAAATGGGACAAGTGTGTGGTCGAGGAAGTCAATTTTTTTCTTTGCAAGCAACAAAGAATCTATTGAATAAACAAAACAAAAGTGGTAAAATTATTAGATCATTACTAAACTAGATAAAATAAGAAATGAAGAAATTAGGAAAAGAGTTGGTATAATATCATGTATTGAACATATTGAGAGCCAGCAAGTAACATGGGGCGATCACCTTATGAGAATAAACCCAAACCAAATACCAATGTGTCTGTGTGATATCGATAATAGGAGAGATTTCTTTAAAACTCAATACCAGTAGACGGAATGTGAAAACAAAACAGTAAACAGGCAAAATATGAAACTTAAAAAAAAGTATTCTATCGAAGAATTATATTTCTTCGCATTTTCATATTTTGCCCGTTTTACTGCACCAGATAGTGATGAATACTAGGGAAGATATTCATATTTTGCCCGTTTTACTGCAACAGATAAACAAATGATACTGCATATTCTGTTCTCTGGACTACATCCTGCTCACTAACAACGAGTTTGAGAATGAAAAGAACTAATGATTATATCCTACAACCCACACCTGTCATGTTGTAAACAAAATAAAACCTGTACACAAGCCCAACAAAATTCATAGAAACTTCACAAAAACATTAAAAAAACTCAGAGCATATAAATATATTTATAAATTAGAATTATTCAGAAATCAATTATTAAAAACTTATTATTCATTATTATTTTAAATCACAAATAATAAATAGACTAAAAACCTGTGTTTGCTAGTCAGCAGTGAAATAACTTAATATTACACTAAAGTGGCTCCCTAGGAGGGAGCTAGTGAGAAAGTCCAATAGAAACAATTTGTTCGAACTTGGCAATAGTTGAGGTTTGCAAAATCATGCCATTTTGTGTAATACTGATATTATTGAAACATAGTGGCACCTAAAAATTCAACAATAGTTGAGAAGAATTGTCATATATAAAAAGTATGCTTCAATTATTTCTTTGCATTACTGTTATGTACATCAATAGCAGAGAATGTAATGGCATTGATTTTGTCAAAACTTGAGTACCATAAATAGCATCTGAGTGAGCAATGGATATATTTCTTTCACCAATGAACAGTCACACTGTAAGTTTGGTGTGATTCTAAACACAACACTCACAGAGTCAATGATTACAGAAAAATACATCCTAGGACACTGGGTGTGAAAGGGAAGTTGACTAGTATGTACATAACTCAGCTGATTCACACGTACACGATGTATATCATTTTCTCTTTTTTTTAATAATAAGTCCTTTACCAAACCAACCTGGAACAGAAGACAACGTTTCTTTGCGTTTGTGCATTTCTCTGAAGATATTGTCATGCCTTCGTTTTTTACTGACACCTTGGCGGTTGCCCTTCAGTATATATGGTAATTTGGAGATTTTATTACCTATGTTTCTATCAGATGTGTCTTCTTCTGTAACTCTCATACTTCCTTGAGGGGCTAGTAACTTATTTCTTGAGTTATGATTGCTGAATTTTTCAATTGTCTGCCTACTTGGTTTCTGATACATTCTGTTTACTATTGGGGAGTTTGTTTGCTCACCTTCAACATACTTGTGATTTCTATTGTTGAAGGTGTCAAAACTCTGCTTCTTTAAATCAAATAGTGAATGGACAATTGGTTCATATAAAATACTGTTAGGAATGATAGGGTCTTGATACAGTCCATCCAGACCAACTGTATCTGCAACAAAACAATTTATTTGGCTATCATTGCAGTACTTGGTAACATTCTCATAAACTGTGCCACACACAGAGTGAGCCAACTCAAGTTCTAAATGAGAGGAGTTTTGAACAAGGCCAACCTCAAATGTTTGTAAATCTCTATCTGGACATGACTGAAACTGATGACTTTCTGATGGCACAACTAGTACTCCATTGTCCCAAGGAAAAACTACATTAGATGTTTCCATTATATTGGTGTAGCCATTAACCATAGGCTGTACCATCTTTGTATCCATATGGTGTGCATTGTCAAATGACAATTTTGATTGGATGTCATCCATGTTAAGGATACATAAAGGAATATCACTATTCGCATCTATATTACTGCCCTCAGCAAAAGGACAGGGGGGACTCAATGTAACTTCTCTAGACATCACTTCAGTGTATGGATTAAGTTCTACCATAGAGCTACCTAGACTATGACTACTTGTATGAACAGATAAATGAGATGATTTCATTTCTAAACAATTTACACTTTGCACAGATTGACTATTCAGTAGAAAAGACTTATTAACTTGAAGACAATTTCCAGTGTGAATTTGTTTACAATTGCAATAGGTGTTTAAAGCATGTGAAATATGATCCTGTAGAGGACACCAACATAACAAACATTTGGTATAGTAGGGAACTACTTCAGCTGTTGAATTAGCACTGAACGGTTCTGTATTTAGGTGGCTAACAGATGGTGATGTTTCAGTCAGTGAGTAGCTATGGTCAAGACAAATATCTTTAATTGACCTCATGAGTGGTGAAAAGGATGGAAATGTCGTGTGGTTATCCTGTAGTTTTCTTTCGTCATCCGTAAAATCATTGCTGACATTTATTCTTCTATTTCCACTATGACAATTATGAAAACTCTGACTGCTTGAAAACAAACAGACACACTGTTTGCACACATGATCTGTAGAACAGGATATGTTGTCAGATATATGAAATGGTTCTATTTTCTTCAAATGCTGTTGCTCAGAAATGAGATTTACTTGAACATCTGGCTCAATATGACAGTGGGTTATGTCACCTGAGAAATCATCACTGTAGATATTGCCCAACACATGTGATAACTTGCATTCAGTCCTTGAAGGAGATGAATTCTTATCCAAATTAGTGATCTGCTTACTAAAAACACATTTGTGACCAGTGGCTAATATATCAGATGTTTGACTATTCAATGTACATCTTTGTACACATAGTACAGCTTCACTGCCAGGCACTTTTTTAGCACTGTACACACACATTTCATCTAGTGTATGTTGCTCCCATTCACAAACACAATGATCTTTTCCTAAATTCACAATAACAAGTTCAGGAATGTTCTGATGTCTGTAGTTTAAACTGTCAGCTTGGCCAGAGAAAGTAGTATTCTCTACAGCAACAAAACCTTGTTGTTCAACTAAGGAAGTATCAACTATATTATTAATTTTTCCTGGAAAGTTCAACTCCTGTATTGGATAACTGGATATTTTCGGACACTTAAAACTGTTTTGAGGTACAATCCAAGTGAGAGTCTCTAACGATAATGCTAGTTCTGATACTACAGCAGGATCTTCAGCATCAATGATGTTTATATCATAGAGTTTGAAATCAGTAAAATCATTTTGTGAGTCAGCAAAAGCATCGTAGAGAATGGAATCCTTTGAAAGGGCAGACCCATCCTGCAGCTGGAGTAAATTCATCATTGGAGAATAAACTTCCTTTTTGGTATTCTCTACAAAAGAGTTGATTTTATGTTCGCCAATCAACTCCACAGTAGGCTCACTCTCCAATGAAATGGGCACTTTAGAAAATAAACAAACTTGATCCCTGAAGTGTGTGTCTTTCTTTGTTGAATTTGTCAACATAGTTGATTGCTTTGGTGGAACAGATTTTGAAAGGCCTTTATTTCTGGATCTACTACCATGTTTTAATGCTGGATAAGGTGGCACAATTAAAATTTTCTTAGTAGTGGTTTTTCTTTCATTAGCTCGAAGAGGAGTGCACAGCTGGAAGATGGGATCCTTTTCTCTGTATAGAAATGAATAATAGATAATATCAAATATGAGAAGTATGAAATTGACATTAAACACTTAAATATATAGATTACAATTTACAATATTCATAGAATAAACATATGGAGAAATATGACTGACAGTAACATGTAATATACAAATATGTGACTACATTCACATATAATTCACCTTTCATATTGTGGTACATCATAATCCAAGAGTGCCATCAAATTCTTCATTACAGTGTCACACTTTCCTATAATCACAAGAACACAAAGAACCAGTAATTTCTACAATAAAAACATAAGTTAATAGAATATTATAAAGGTAAAAGTATAGTTAAGCTCTAATTATTTTTATCTGAGACAGAGTCATTCAAATTCAGTGTATTAAGAAAAAAGGATTACATGTCAACAATGTCCATGCAAGCAAACATCTGCGTATTTCAAACCCTCATACTTTATTGTTTGATTGAAAATTATGCAATGTCTCATTATCATGATGATGTCGTTCCTCTTTGCAAGCGGAGATGACCATGGCATAATGAAGGGTCAAGTTTGATTTGATTGTTTGTTGGCCCTCTGATGGCTGATGAGTCCAATCCTGGTTCTGAAAGACCTGTTGCAATGTGAGCAGGAATGTCAAGATCTGAGAAAAAAGCAAGATTTGTCCTTTCCTTTTGCCCTTTTAAATCGCGTGTAATACTATATCCTGTTCAAAACTTTAAATACCCGCTCTGATCTGACTGTTCTAGGCTGGATGGTCAAGAGTTGTGGTTTTTCAGGAGCTTTGGCCAATCTTGCAGTGCTTGAAGACTCTTCTGCTTGAAAGCGTACCTGCACACAGTTCACTGTAGAACAGTCTTTGGAAGACATTCGTCTGACATATGAATGATATGACTAGCCCAACAAAATTGAGACTTGGTCAGCAAGGCGCATATGCTTTTAATTTTAGTTTTTTTAAGAATCTATGTGTCAAGAATGTGATCCTGTCAATGTACACCATGAAGATTTCTCAGGCAACACAGACGAAAAGAGTTAAGCTGCCTTATATGCGTAACATATACAGTCCAGGATTCAGCTACATATAGCAGCGATGGTAGAACTCTGTGTGCGGATACCTAAGGTGCGGATAACTAATGCGGATATTATGTTATGTGTTTGTTGTTACTGAGGATATTTCAATACCTGTACGGGATGTTTGTTGTTGTTGTAATGGTCCTTGTCTCGATTGGTCCGTTCGGGTGACTTTGTGTGCACGATTTGAATGGCTTGATGAAATCGCATCTTTTTTGGAGATGCGGTTAGTCAAGTACGGAAAAACGCGTGTGCAATTGTTGCTAGGCGATTTGGTGCCGTAGAACGGACTGGTTCAATTCCCGTTAGTCTCAAGAATTTTTAAAAATTGTCCTCTGGCTTCCTACTTAAATTTACTTATATTTAATGCCAAGTGTGGACAGGTTCTATCACCATCAACCTGGGGACAAGACAATAAATTTGGTAAATAAATCAAACCAATGACATTTACTAACAGTCTGAAGATTACCATTTATTTTAAGAGTAGCAACATCATCCTTTGGTGTCCACTGTAAATTTATGATGACCAGTTTTGGTCGACACTGTGGTTTCTTGTCCATGCACCATAGACATGAATACTTTCGAAGCACCTAAAATGTACATCAAAAGTGGACTAGAATATTTATATGGTATTCATGAGGATGTCATGAACATGGCCAATTAGCACAAATCAATTTTTACATCTAAATATGATTATGTGTCATGCTTACTGACAATTATGATGAATTTCTGCTGCTACACATCATCTTAAATGTATTTCATTACTTCACGCCACTCATTTTTCTATCCTAGATCCTTCTTCTGCTATCATCCTTTTCATATATTGAATATTTAAATCTTGCTTTTGCCAGTAATCTTTCAATACTGCGTTCCTGAATCCTGTTACGCATGCGGTTGCGTCTGTGGGTCTCACCAATGGCCCACTAGACATACCACCCATGCAACAGAAAACCTTAGTGGATGACATGCCGTTATATTGAGGTTATCTTCTTAGAGAAGCTTCATGGCACGTCATCTATACAATTATGCTTTTATTTTGCTGTTGACATGCGTTTCATGTTTACCTGAATATATATGTATGCACCCTCTGTGGTTGGGAGGGAGCAAGAGATGTACTGTGCAGCACTGGGGAGGAGGAAACTGACAGCACTGTTTTTTTCCTATGGCTGAAACCCATCATAGAGGCACAGTGACTCAGGACGTGACAATCCTTTTGACTTGAACATTTGGTTGCATGCCTGGAGCAATAGAGAAGTTCGGCATAACCAGTAGTCAATTGGTGGAGGGGAATGAGCACATTGAACCCTATCTTGGCTACAGTGGCTAGGAGCAGTGCATAGGTTGAAACCTATCTTCCTGGAGGTGTGATAGTTATTCTCTGGCTCTGCCCCGGGGTGGGCAGAAAATCCACAGATGTTCCAGCGATATAATGCCATTTAATGGCATTAGGTCAAAGGGCATGAGCCCATGGACCGCTAGATCAGCAGCCAACCAACCTGAATCCTGTTATCATCTAATTTTTTACATTCTTCACATTCTCATGGATCGTACATTTTTTATTCAGCATTCTTGATTACAATATAGAATACAGTGAAAGTTGGAGGCACACAAAGCACAAACATCAACAACAAATACATATGACTCTTCAACTAAAAAATCTTCATCAGGACAATAACAGAATATTACAAAAAGAGATACATAATATGACATTAGAGGAGCAAACATTGATAATAAAGGAGAGAGGATGAGAAGAAGAAAAAGATTACAGAAGACAAGTACAAAAAACATAAGAAGAAAGAGCAAAAGGAAAAGTACACAAATAAGAGAAAATTCTCCTTATATATGAACAGTGAAATGTTTTATTGAGCGGAGTTGAACTGTAAGATACAACTAAATCATGCTAAAAATAATGGTCAGTTCATTACAGATTCTGAAAAAAGTTCACAATAAAAGTAAAGAAGGAAGGGTGTAAATATAGGAGGAGCAGCTACAGTGAATAACATTAAGATATGAAAAATATAAAGAGGAGAAATGAAATAAGAAACAAGGTATGGGCGAAAGAGATCACGACCAAAAGAGGGGATGGAGGGTATTGCAGGAATGGGAGGAAAAAGAAAATATGCACAGTGGATCACTCCATAGCTGATTCCTGGACAACAAATGATCCAACCCAACAACAACATTCTTTAAGATCATCAGCCATATCTCTTCCACGTGGTTGTTGATATTACCCACATGGTTGTTGATATTACCCACATGGTTGCTGATATTACCCACATGGTTGCTGATATTACATGTGGTGTCTGAGAAGGCAGGAGGGAGAATTTGTAATGTGGTTGTTGGCCTGGGAGGGGGTTGTGTGGGTCGTTTGATGGTCTTGGCTGTGGTGCCTTGGTGGAGAACCGTTGTTTATTTGGTGCGCAACACCATTTATCATGCTTGACGGCGGTGTCGGATTGTCTGACGTATTGGTGGCTGTGGTTGTTTGAAGACCTTGATATGGGAGACTGGTGTCAACCATTTAAGTGTCTATTGTGCAAACAGTATAAATTATGAGGCGTTTTTTCCCCTCCCATCCCTACAATACTCTCTCATTCCTCCTCTTTAGATCTTGATCTCTTTTGCTCATACCTTGCTTATGTTATTTCAAGCCAAGATATTTCTTCTTCTTCAGTGTTCATTCTCAAATTCCCGTTGGATCTCTTTTGTAGCAGGACCATGGTCCTATTAGATTTCCAGCAGGATGTGGTCCAGAGAATGGAAATGTCGTTTTATTTGCGCCAATGATCCGACACATCCGTCTTCGGCGGAGCCAAGATATTTAAACTCATACATTATATTTAGGGATCACAAAGGGATATGTGTCATGATGATAACAACCTGCCCTCATAACTCATAAATTTAAGGGATCACATGGGGTGCAAAGGGATTGCATTGCTCTAGGTGGACCCAGGTTTAGCAGATAACCAAGATCCCAAATGTACATCTTCGCGGTGCACCCTGGTAACAGAAATACAGCAGCTCGAGCTCATTCTGGCCAAATCATTTGGGGATCGTGTCCCAGAATGTGAAGGTAGCAGATGGAAAGAGATCTGACTGCAAAAGAGACATACAATATCTCTGACACCATTTGCATCACCACATACGGCGACACTGTCGACATACAGTGACGCCAGTTAGTCCAGTCAGAACAGTGGAGGGGTGGCCAATGTAAAAAGCATGTAAAGGTAGATGCATGGCGAGAGACAAATATATGTCATAATGAGTACAAAGACACAATGAAAGGGAAGAACAGCACCAGAGGGCAGCACGAAATGCAATTAGAAAGTGAAAAGATCCTAGGAAATGGGAACTACAAGCTCTGTTAGCTTGAGACGAGCTTCTAGTTACCTGTGCTTCTTATAGGCAGAGACCCAGACCCAATCACGAGCATTCGGAAAAGCAAGAAGACCTAACCCAACTCTAATGTAGAGCCTTCCTAAACCGGAAATATGCTCGCGAAGAGAAAGGGTTCCGTACCCGATGGGCTTAGGCAAGAAAGGGACAACGATGGCAGTCCTGGCCCAACTCTACTGTCAAGTTTTCCTATTTTGGAAATACACTTGCAGAGAGAAAGGGTTCAGTACCTGATGGGCTCAGGCAGAAAAGGGACAATGATTTTAGCCCTGGCCCAACACTACTGTCAAGCTTTCCTATACCGAAAATACGCTTGCAGAAAGAAAGGGTTCAGTACCTGATGGGCTCAGGCGCTATTGGGACACGGTCGTTCAGCTCGAGAACGCCTTGCTCTCAAACGTGTGGTGTGAGACTCGAACTTGGGTAGGGGTTCACAATGTCTGTGAATGACACCTCGGGTAGGAGGGCGAACGAGCCAGGGTCCAACTCTTCTGGCGAGTTCTTCCTCATACGGAACAAGGCTCGCGGATGAGAAACGGTTCAGTACCCGATGGACACAGGCAGAGTATGTCCAATTGCACGAGATGGGTTCATAGATGGGGGAACACCTTGTGCCAGATAGATGCGCTCGACAGGCATCTTGACGAAGAGGCACTACACACAAGCGTTCTCGGCGACAGATAGAGGCTGTCACGGACTAGGGACCACACCCGAAATAAAGGAATGACGAAAATGGATGTGCTGGACCTTGGACATCCTGACCACAAATGGTCAACCGGGGTGCACATAATCACAGTTCTACTGTGGAACTTGCATCACAACGTACTTCACGCTCCCCGGCGGAAATCACACAAAATATTTGTTGTGGTTATATGAGAGCGAACGCTGAAGAAGAAGGGATCACATAGGGATATGTGTGATGATGATTACCTGCCCTCATAACTCGTAAATTTAAGTAACCTGAAACGTAACCCCTTAGAAGCGGAGATCTCCTTAAGGATACAATGAGGGATTGCCGCCATTTTTCAGAGATAATTTTTTCTTAGTTTGCCAGGGAAAGAATTTGTCTGGATGCTTTATTATAAGCTTCTAGACAGACTTTTTTCCCTGGGAAGCTAAGAAGAGGAGGATCTCCACAAAATGGCAAGAGACTTTTCATTGCATCCTTAAGAATACCTCCATAGCTAAGGGGTTAAATATAGCTCCCCAATTTTTTTGCATCTATGATAAAATCATAAAAACGTAGACAGCATTATACCTTGAGACTGGATCCCAGACACAGTATTAGATCTGCAGATTTTGCTGCCCTCACAGCTTCTTTCCATCTATATGGAGATTTCAGTTTGCCCTTTTCCCCAAAATGTACTATTGTGTCTTTCAGGCTGCTGCCACATGACCTGCAGTGACGTAATGTAGTATGTCGATGAACACCAGTGCGCTCAGTAACATCAAACAGTCGCACAAATTCTTTGTGTGGAGCACAGGAGTAGCAGCACTGTGAATAAAGGCAATATTTTATTTTGGTGTGCTAAACTGATACTCAAGTATCATAAAGTATCATACCTACATTGAAAACTTTCATCATCAAGATTAGCAATATTATTACAACCAGTAACACAAGAAAAAAGTAAATTACGACTCAAAAGAAAAAAAAAAATATGTTGAATTACATTAAGTTTCTGTGGTAGTAAATATTGTAAATAAGTAAATGTGTTACAAAAAACATACTGCTAGTCATAAACATTTGATAGAAACAGTAATACTAACAAGAGTAAGGATGAAAATACTTCATGCTTCATTCAAAGATCTTTGTTTAAACAAACATCAATCAATCAACCCGCAACCTTCAGGAGCACCACATTGGATGCCTCAGCACACAGAGTCCTCCAGCTAATTCTATCCTCAGAGATGTGGATGAGTGTGGAAATATCTTGCCCTGTCCATTCCTTGATGTTGTCCGTCCATGTCTTTATTTGTCCTCCTCTGCTTCTTCCACCCTCGACAGTTCCCTGCAGTATTGTTTTTGACAAGGAATCGTGCCTGCATACATGTCCGAACCATGCTAGTTTTCGTCGTTTCACTATTGAAAGCAATGGCTCCTGAACACCTGCACACATCTCTACTTTATTTCTTACGTACACATTGGTCTTATGTTCCCTATAGGAAATTCGTAGAATTCGTCTGTAGCATTTGTACTCGAAAGCCTGTAATCTTCTCTCCATGTCCGCAGTGAATGTCCAACTCTCACAACCATACAACACAACAGAAAGCACCAGCGACTTATACAGTTTGATTTTCACTCCAACAGTGATGTTGCTTTTCCAAATCACAGTTAGCCTTGACAAGGACGCTAAAGCCATCTCCAGCCTTATTTTTAGTTCTGCTTTGCATTTACCATCGCTGCATATACTGGATCCGAGGTATTTGAAGGTATTCACCACCTCAAGCTTATATCCATTCATCATGATATTAGTCTGGTTTTCTGCATCTCTGCTGTTTACCAAGATTTAAAAGGAGCAAACATAAGACAAAATAAAGGACAGAAAGATAATGGCATAGAGCAGAAAACTTGTTGAGATACACAGAAGTGCCCACTAAGACAGACTTGTGCAAAATGAAGAAATGTACGTGAAATAAAATGGAGAAAAATATTACTGCTATAATAGAATGGAATAAGAGTTAACAAATATTAGAATATTAAGACAATAGACTAGGACAATATATATGACAGTTGTGAGAAAGTTCCAAAGTTGAAAATTGGGGGAAAATTCTCAAACCACCATTTAAAAATATAATTTTTTGACGACCCTAATACTTGAGCAATGTGTGGCAACATTGATAAAATCCTGTTAAATACATATACCTGTTGTATATATGTTGTTTCATATCCAAACTAATATAATACAGACTGAAAAAAACGTGAAGAAATCACATACAATATCCGTTCATTCAAGACTAGGCCTAGCTGGACATTCAATGAATAAGTGAACATTCCTATAATATAACAACAACTAAAAAAATAAAAAAAAAAGTTAAATCATGTAGATATTACTTTCCATGATGATCACTTAACATGCCACGAGGTACTACAGTTGATAGTAAAATATGGCGTCGAAAATGGACAGTCGTTCAAGAAATTCATTGACAAAATCAGCAGGCTTTCTCCCTTCTTACAATCATAATATGCAAAGGAATTTGACGTTTAGGCTGTGAGGTATTCCTAACTTCGTGTGGCGAGAATTATATGTCACATGAGCTTAACTTCATGTGATTTCGTACTGATGAATCGGGCATAGTAACAGAGTGGACTGGTTACATAATGGCGTCAGCTAGTATAGACACCTATGGAGCCCTTAAGGTTAAAAACTGGACAGGATTAAGATTCTCCACACTCAAACAAAGAACTGATAACAGAGAGGGCATGGTGAAATGTGTGTGTTGATGTCTTTAGAGTGACACCTCTACAACCCTGAAGGGTTATGTGCTTGATGATGATGACTCTTCTCCTCTACAACATTTCATGATCCAGATATAACTTGCAGCAAATACTCATCCCTACTGTACGAGATTGTTTAGGTTAGTAGTTGCTCAATGATCATCATTAAGTGCCATCTCCGCATTAAAATTTGATGCAACAGACCCCCAACATCTGTCTTTCCTTGATGGTGCACACTGCTAGACTCATGTTGTAACTCTGCCTACCTCTTGATTGCCTCTACCTTCAAGTAATGTCTTCAATGAGGTGTCATGACTTTAATAAGTTAAAAATGCTTTATTTGATTGATTAATTCATTTAATTGTTCTTTTTCATATGTTGTGTTGTCAGAGCCTCCTTGTTCTTTTTCTTCTCTTTCTATAAAGTACTCCCTATTCTTCTATATATTCACATCTCAAAGGTATCAATTCTGTCTTCTAACTATATGTTTATTGTGCATGTTTCTGAAACATACATCATTGCAGAATAAATGAAGCATTTTACAATTCTCAATTTTTAGTTTGTGATTTATTTAGATGTTAATATTTTCCTCATGTCATTGAAAGTACTTTTAGCCATTCCTATTCTCCTTTTAACTTCTGTTCCACATCTACTATTATTTGTAAATAAGTGCCCATGTAATTATGTATCATTTGTAATACAGGTACTGATTTAGTTGTTGCAATATTTCTCCATGTATTTTTATGTTTAGCATTTGTTTCTCTTTGATCTTGCTGGTAGTTGTTACTAAAAGGTATGGTAAATGAAAGCTGAATTATGAACCAGTGACATGGTTTTTTTCAAAAGTGCTCAGCTCTCTAGTCAGTAGTTAACCAGAAACCACCTGACTAGCATAACCTTCACACTTGATTAGTAGCAATAGAACCGTTCCTCAACCTTCTCAGAGCATGAACCCTGGTATGCTACTTACTGGTGCTAGGCCTTTAAAAAAATGTAAAACCATGAATAATGAGTGAAAAACACACATCTGCTGCTGGTTGATGGACAAGTTACTTAGCACTACACTACAGCAGCTCCACAAAAAACTGTCACCTTACTCCTGACTAGATTGGTGACTCACCCGAACATCATATGTAATGCATTTATCAAATTTCGCACTAAAACTAATCTCAAACGCATAAATCAAGATAGTCTATAAATGAGCCCAATGAAGTATTTAAGTTATATACTTCTGTTTTTGTCTCAAATCTCCGGCTGCTTAGCAGAATACAGATCTAAAAAAGGGATGCATTTTCATGTCTTCACAGCTTGTTTGTAACATTTGTCTTTTCGACTTCAACTTGTCTGACATTAAAGAGACATTTTTGCCTTATCTTTTGATTCCTAATCATGTGCCATAGTGTCTTATTACAGCCCGTTGTTTAGAATCACAACTCTGAGGTGGCATATGGTATTGGTAGCTCGTTTCTGGTTCTGATGCTAGCAACCAACTAAGATTTACTGATTACTACCATTCTAACACTATCCAGGATAATGAACATGACTCTAAACAAAACTATACCTATTATAAAAATTGCTAATGTTTACCTCAATGTACATATTTCCATGTACTTCAGATATAGCATGCCTTGGAAATCCACTTCGGATATGGAGTCCATCACAGTTCTGTGACACAATATGTTTAACCTGACAAAAGTTGTAATAAAGACGTATTTAACATCAAGTTAAAAAAAAAACCTCTGCACATTTAAATAGTTACTACTGAAAAAAATATTCCCAGAGACAGGGAGATGACACAGTTCTCTTTTCAAATATCTCAAATCTAAAAACAATTTAACAAAGCAACTGTTGAGGATCTATCATTAAATGTCATGAAGATCAAATTAATGTATAATATTGATTGAGGATCTATCCGTAAATGTCATGAAGACCAAGTTAATGTATAATATTGATTGAGGATCTATCCGTAAATGTCATGAAGATCAAATTAATGTATAATATTGATTTAGGATCTATCCGTAAATGTCATGAAGACCAAGTTAATGTATAATATTGATTTAGGATCTATCCGTAAATGTCATGAAGATCAAATTAATGTATAATATTGATTGAGGATCTATCCGTAAATGTCATGAAGACCAAGTTAATGTATAATATTGATTGAGGATCTATCCGTAAATGTCATGAAGATCAAATTAATGTATAATATTGATTGAGGATCTATCCGTAAATGTCATGAAGACCAAGTTAATGTATAATATTGATTGAGGATCTATCCGTAAATGTCATGAAGACCAAGTTAATGTATAATATTGATTGAGGATCTATCCGTAAATGTCATGAAGACCAAGTTAATGTATAATATTGATTTAGGATCTATCCGTAAATGTCATGAAGACCAAGTTAATGTATAATATTGATTTAGGATCTATCCGTAAATGTCATGAAGACCAAGTTAATGTATAATATTGATTTAGGATCTATCCGTAAATGTCATGAAGACCAAGTTAATGTATAATATTGATTGAGGATCTATCCGTAAATGTCATGAAGATCAAATTAATGTATAATATTGATTGAGGATCTATCCGTAAATGTCATGAAGATCAAATTAATGTATGTATAATATTGATTGAGGAAAAAACCCTTCTATCTTGATTCCTTAGCAGATTTATCAATCTCCTTGAACCTTGTCATCTGCTTCAATTATTTATAAGACAAGAATAGGCAGAACAGGTTATATTTCTTGTTTTGCCACTATGCAACCACTTTCAATTAATTAGACACATATTTCAGTATGCAATTCTTTATTACATGTGCAAACATTATTCTAAAATCTCTAAAAGCAAAAAAAGTTATAGCATTTTCCAAACACCTGCTAAAAATAACACATATTTTCACACACAAAAATCCAGTGGCAAGGGTAAGATTGTGTTATTTTAATTCAGTTTGCTAAAGGTTAAAAAAGATTGATTTGCATCAAGATTATTTATTTTATTGTAAAATTTGATTTTCTTAAAACTATAAACATCAAGGTCTTACCTTTCCAACTCTGAATAGCGTGGTGAGAGACATGTGAGTAAATGTAGGTTCTGCGTCACTAAGATCTTGAGGACTAAATATGAATACAACAGAATGATAAGATTTTGTAGGTACTATTAAAACTTACTTCTAAAGCATAATGATAAACAGTCACATTTAAAGATGTCCTATTGCTACAATTATTGCTGAATACAGTAAATAATACAACTTAGTCAGTGTGAGTGCTGAGATACCAGAATTATTACAAACTACTCTTTCATTTAAACATTTTAATGGCAGTAGATCTAACAATATACAAATATTGGCTAATTTTGTTCATTGGAAAAAGTTTCATATTCTAAAATGTTGTGGAATGTACACACTAGTTTGTTTAAGATGTACAATGACTCAAGTAAAACAAAAAACCAATAAATAAATATGAAAAAGAGCCAGAACCTACAAAGGAAGAAGTAATATATGGAAAATAAAGTTTAAAGAAAGAAAAAGCTCCCGGCTAAGATGGTTTAACAACAGATATGATAAATGCAGGAGGTGAAGCTGGAATCATGATTTACCACAAACTCTGCTGTAAAATAAGGAAATGCTGCACATGGCTGGAGGAATGGAAAAAAAAATTATCATATATACCCTCCCCTCAAAAAAGCCGACCTTCAGATTTGCTAAAATTACCAAACTATAGCCCTTATAAGACAAGCAAGTAAAATAATGTTAAACATCATAATGCAAAGAATCAAACAAAAATTAGAGATGGAGATAAACGAAACACGGGCTGGTTTCAGATCGGGCAGAGGAACAAGAGATCACATCCTTAACATGAGGTTTATTATAGAAAAATGTAGGAAATTCTCAACTGACCTGCACATGTACTTCATAGATTACTCTAAAGTGTTCAACTGCATCCAACACCAGAAACTATGGCAGATAATCAACACCATGGATTTCCCAAGACATCTAATAGAAGAGCTTTACCAAAATCAAAAGGCTAAAGAGGTGAGGTTAGAGGGTGATATATCAGAGTGGTTTGAGGTGCAGAATGGAGTGCGGCAGGGATGCACACTCTCCCCATACCTGTTCAACATCTATGCAGAAAATATAATGAGGAATGTGAGAGAAGACATACCATATACCGCTGAGTACCACTTTAAACATCAGTGGTTTTGACATCCCTGAACTATGCTACATAGACGACACTGCGCTTCTTTCAAATGATATTCTTCTTCTTCAGCGTTCATTCTCATACTCCCGCTGGATCTCTTTTGTAGCAGGACTATGGTCCTACTAGACTTCCAGCAGGATGTAGTCCAGAGAATGGAATGCGTTGTGTCGCCATTTTATTTGCGACAATGGCCCATCTGTCTTCGGCAGAAAATGATATAAAGGTATTAGAACAACTAATTAAGAACACAAATGCGCAAAAAAACTAAAATCGAAGGTGTGGAAAAATTTGAATACTTAGGAACAAACATCAGTGGTGCAGGAGAGTGCATGGCAGAGATAAGGAAGAGATTGGTAATGGCATATTGTAAAATAACACGTTTAAAAAAACACATGGAAAAACAACAGAATAGAAATGAAACTGTTAATGCTAAGCACTTTTATTTTTCTGGCTGTAGCATGGAATGTGAAGGCTGTGAAGCATGGACCCTAAATAAATATAAGCAACCACAATATCGGAGGATGTCCAACAAAATGGAAAGTGCCGCAGCAACCAGACAAATAAGTGGTAAATACGAAGTATATAAATAAAGGTTACTGAATACAGCCTAACTATCAATATTAAATAAATTAGAAATAATTATAAAACAAAGAACAAAGACAATTTTCAACGTATCGGTCCTATTGGGACCTTTGTCAAGAAACAAAAAACAATTAAGACAACACAACTATAAAAATACAACAATGCAAAGACTTGGACAATAATGGCTTCCCTACAAAAACCATTGCCAAAGTGGCCATTTTGTCACGGTTTTGAAATTAGTGCAAAATTAAGTGCGTTCAAGTGCAGACAGAATTGGGTTTGGAAAAAATTAATCAGATTGTAATGCAAAGTATCAAGAATAGGGGGAGGGTAGGGGGCAGGAAATAAAAAGGAAATGATTGAGAAAGAAATTAGTAAAAAAAGGGGGAGGGGGCGACTACAAATAGATACAGAGAACATACAAATGTGCAAGGAAGAATAGCATTAGATAGCATGTGGAATGGATTTACATGAAAATATATACACATTAACATACATATATATACACATACACACATATACATATTCATACACATATATACACACACACATATACAAATATATATATTCATACACATATATACACACATACACACATATAAAAATATACATACAAATACAAGTATACTAGGAACACACAAACAAGTATATATCTACCAAGATCAAAACATATATATAAGAAAGATACCCACACAAAATGTATAAGCATGTAAATATACCCGAACAAAAATATGGGTTCACACAAGAATAAGTGTACATAATGGCATAAAATAAGCATCAACATAAATACTTATACATGCTTAATAAATAAACCCTAAATAAAACAGCTGTACAGAAGATCAATGCCTTTGAGATGAAATGCTACAGAAAGATACTTAGAATATCATGGAAGGAAAAAATAGAGAAACTTAGATACATTGAAGATGCCAGAGTGTTGGTTACTAAACACAGTGGCAAAAAGAAAACTACACTTGTTTGGTCATATAAAGAGACACAACTGTTTAGAAAGACAAATAACAGTGTACAGAGCATCTGGCTAGAGGAGAAAGGGCAGATCAAGAAGACGATGGACTGATGACATTAAAGATAACATTACTACATCATTGGAAAATGCACACAGCATGGACCAAGACAGAGAAGGGTTCAGGGAGTTAATTGGGAAGAAAATTCAAGTAGGAAGCATGAAAATAATTCTTAAAGCTGACAGGAATGGAACCAGGATTCACTGCCCATACTCAAGCAGATCTGAGCACCTATAAGTTTGCCAAGAGTGCAATATCAATTTGCAACCAATAACCATCATATTTTAATGACACTTTTATTTTACCTTAACTCTTGTCCCTTTTTCAGCAATGTCCAAACTCCGTTAGGTCCTCTATAATCAGGTATTGAAGCTGCCTGTACAGAATAAGATATTATTTAGATTAGATGTAAATAAAATGACATACAAATATGCATGCTCTCCATTATGTATGAATTTATGTATAGGATATGTCAATGATATAATAATGTAGGTATACCCTTTTAATGGCAATGTTTAAGTCATGTAGATAGTATAGTAAAAAGCATCCAACATTAATACCATCAGATGTTGGGAGACTACCGTGTGATTTAATATCTGCATATAAAATGGTGGAAAATTATTGATACATAACACTCAGATTTCTCTGAGTACAGAAATCTTCTCCTTGAAGCATTGCATGCTGCTTAGAGTTAAATTCTACCAGGTATGAAAGAAAGTTCTGGAGAAATTCTCCATTGCATATAGGAAAGAGCATTACTCTTTCTGGGGATTGTAACAAACAATGGCTTGTGACATGCTGTTGCCATCATTATCAGGTTGAGTACATCTGATGTTACATGATCTTGTGTTTTTTTCTCCCTGTAGAAATTTCAAGATTGCCAAATCTTTGGTGCTACCGGGCATAGATCATTCTTGAAGTTTCTACACATACCCAGTATGTTTTCAGATTTCATTTTTATGAATTACTTCAGTTTCTGCTTTTAATTGTTATATACAATAAGTTCCAAGTTATTTTCAGACACGACCTGCATGCAGCCAACAAGATTTCATGATAGAGGTAGGTAGTTTATAGAACTGATCTACTATAATGTCAATAATTATTTGAAATGGGTTATTAGACAAATGTCTAATAATATCACATTAGGATACGGTGATCATTTGTGAAGCGAGTAAGCAAAAAAATAATTGCTTACTTTACCTACATTTAATCATAATAAAATATGTTATCTGGTGTGGAATGTTTCACAAACTTCTGAATCCTACTGTGTATATGTGTTGTATTGTTTAGGTATGTAGATGAAAACCTCCACACACTGCACATGTTTATATGTGTTTAGATATCTGTCAGGGTGCAAAGGGAACGCATTGCTCTAGGCGGACCCAGGGTTAGCAGATAACCAAGATCCCAAATGTACCTCCTCACGGTGCACCCTGGTAACAGAAAACAGCAGCTCGATTTGATTCTGGCCAAATCATTTGGGGATCGTGTCCGAGAATGTGGAGGAAGCAGATGGAAAGAGATTTGACTGCAAAAGAGAAAGACAATATCTCTGACACCATTTGCATCACCACATACAGTGACACTGATGACATACAGTGACGCCAGTTAGTCCAGTCAGAACATTGGAGTGCCAATGTAAAAGGCACGTAAAGGTGGATGCATGGCGAGAAACAAATATATGTCATAATGAGTGCAATGACACAATGAAAAGGCAGAATAGCGCCAGAGGGCAGCGCGAATTGCAAATGCAAAGTGAAAAGTTCCTAGGAAAGGGGAAGTACAAGCTCTGTTAGCTCGAGACGAGCTTTTAGTTACCTGTGATCCTTATAGGCAGAGACCCAGACCCAATTGTGGGCGTACGGAAAAGCAAGAAGACCTAAGCCAACTCTAATGTCGAGCCTTCTAAACCGGAAATATGCTCGTGAAGAGAAAGGGTTCCGTACTCTATGGGCTTAGGCAGAAAAGGGACAATGATTTTAGCCCTGGCCCAACACTACTGTCAAGCTTTCCTATACCGGAAATACGCTTGCAGAGAGAAAGGGTTCAGTACCTGATCGGCTCAGGCGCTATTGGGACAGTCGCTCAGCTTGAGAACACCTTGCTCTCAAACGCGCGGTGTGAGACTCGAACTTGTGCGAAGGGTTCACGATGTCTGTGAACGACGCCTCGGGTAGGAGGGCAAACGAGCCAGGGTCCAACTCTTCTGGCGAGTTCTTCCTCATACGGAACCAGGCTCGCGGATGAGAAACGGTTCAGTACCCGAGCAGAATACGCCCAATTGCACGAGATGGGTTTATAGACGGTGGAGCACCTCGTGCCAGATAGACGCGATCGACAGGCGTCTTGGCGAAGAGGCACTACACGCCAGCGTGCCCGGTGACAGATAGAGGCTGTCACCGACTAGGGACCAAACCCGAAATAAAGGAATGATGAAAACGGATGTGCTGGACCTCGGACGTCCTGACCACAAGTGGCCAACCGGGGTGCAAATAATCACAGTTCTACTATGGAACTTGCAGCACAACGTACTTCACGCTCCCCAGCGGAAATCACACGAAATATTTGTTGTGGTTATATGAGAGCGAACGCAGAAGAAGAAGATCTCTGTCATACAAATCCGTGATAACACTGAGAATTTTATTTCTATTAAAAGCTAATAAATAAGTGTCATGTGACATATTCCTTCCAGAACGTTGTCTTCCCAATGAACTATCTGAACCTCTATCTGTCTTGCATTTTCTAGCGATGCATTCATGTTATCTTTAATGTTGTTAGTCCATCGTCTTCTTGGTCTGCCCTTTCTCCTCTTCCCAGGTACTCTTCCCTCCATTATTTGTCTTTCTAAACAGTTATGTCTCTTTATATGACCAAACAGGCGTAGTTTTCTTTTTGTTATTGTGTTTAGTAACCAACACTCTGCAATAATTCAATGTGTTTATAATATCTGAGTTTCTGATTTTATCCTTCCATGATATTCTAAGTATCTTCCTGTAGCATTTCAGCTCGAAGGCGTTGATCCTCTTTGCCGCTGTTTTACTTAAGGGTCCATGTTTCACAGCCATATGTTGCAACCGGATAAAAAAAAGTTCGTAACATTAGCACTTTCTATTTTGTTGTTTTTCCATATGTTTTTCAGCCATGTTATTTTGCAATATGCCATTGCCAATCTCTTCCTTATTTCTGCCATGCAGTCTCCTGCACCGTTGATAAAGAAGTACAAATAATAAATGTAAATGAAAGAAAAACACAAAGACATTTTCAACGTTGCAGCCACAATTTTGATGATACATTGTATGTCCCTCAACACCTGTAAAGGGTAAAAGAGGAAGGAAAGAAGAAGAAGCAGCCACAATGATGCCTTATCAAGAAACGACTTAAATATATGTCCAGCCCAAATCCTAAAGACAATATCAACCTCCTGGAAAGAAAAGACCAGAGTATCATATTCCGACCGCGCACACAACATGTACAGCTTAACAATCACCTGAACAGAATACAACCACAACACACTCCAGGGTGCCGGCTGTGCACTCATCCATATGAACTGTTGACCACCACCTTTTTGAATGTCCAGCGCTGGATGACATCAGGAAAATGCTCCTCCCTCCAGGGCCAGATAAATGGAACACATTATATGGAACAAAACAACAACTCACAAACACATGCATATATCACACAATGGCATTGGGTCAAAGGGCATAAGCCCACGGACCGCTGGATCAGCAACCAACCAACCATCAAGAAACGACACAAACAAAAATATTTAAACAAAAAGTAAACTATAGCGTCTCCTCAAACGTCCCATTTACTCGTGTTGTCAGCCAATTAAAAGAACAAAATAGCTTTTAGTAGTGATGCAATAGGGTGGTGTGATGGCATGTTTCTGACAATAGATAAAAAAAGCCTCAGAAGAGCGAATGTTTACATACAACCTGTTAATTCAATAGAATGGGGTTGCATTAGCTGTCCCATTCCATAGGTCAAAGTGACCTAAAAATCATACTGTAACCAGATGTGTCTGACCAAAAGGTGCAGATATTGCAGCCAAGTTATAAACCATGACACGATGCATTCAATTCTTCAGACTACACTAATAAACAGCATGAGTTTGAGATGAAACACAGAAGAAAATTTTTTTTGTATTTTATAAATTTGTAGTGAAAGTCACATTATATATTATGTAATATAAAAAAATGTTTTTATTATGTGCATGTAGACGTAGATTTCAATATTTAATCACTCAATACTTACAGTGCTTATTCCAGCTCCAGTGTAGACAACTACATTTTTAGAAGATCTAAGGAGGTCAGTTAATTGCTTACATTTCTGTACCAACAGCTGTGGCTCATCTTCAACCTGGAAAACAATGGCTCAATTATGAAACATGATTACATCAAATCTTGTTTCATTCATTTATAAATCAGTAAAGTTGTATGGGCTGAGAGTTTTCACTGACTTGAGCATAATGTGTCACACATTAATTAAACTATGACAGAACAAAAACAGTAAATAAATAAAACAACAATATGTATGAGCCAAAAAAAGAAAAACCAGAGTTGCAAGCCCATGCTTTTAAATTGTGATTTTATGAGTATTTGTATACATATGTCACTGTTTCCTTGGATTTTTCTGTTGTTAATTGTCCACAGTCTAGTCCATTTTTGATTATAAGATATTTATCATATGATCACTATATCTGTATTTTTCGGAAAAAAACCTTATGATTTTTTAAATGTTTATTTAGTCTGTTTTGTATAGTCACAAACATTTTTTTCCATGTCAGTTAGCCTGATTGTTGTTGTTTGTCCATCACAAGTGACGATGACCATTTGTTACATCATTAGACTACATTCTAATAAAGAAAAAACTACTATTAACAGTCGTGAAACTTCATAAATTTTGGTTGGTGGTATGGGTAATTGATAGGATAGACATTCCTCGATAGAAAAGATGTTCTTAAAGAATGTGAAAGAAAGGAAGAAGACGAGGCGGCCAGAAGAAGACGTAGCTGCATAATATCGAGGATAGTGTGTGAAGTTTCCAAACTCATTAGGATGGTAGAGGATAGAGATATGTGGACATTTATCCAATCAAATGTCTCAAAAGTGAATACCTCTACGAACCAGATGGATTCGGGGTTTTATTATTATTATATAACAACTTGTAATATTCATTAAAAAATCAAATATCTTTCTTCCTTGCCAGTGATCATCCTTGTATAACAGAAGCACAATATCATTTCATTTGCATAAATACATTATTAAAAATTACTTCTAGAATGCGTTCCTTCTTGGCCTGAAGTCTTCTTGCATTCTTCTGTGATGCTGTAACTAGTTCAGGGTTTCTCTTAACTAGAACTGTATCCTGAGCTGTCCTGTCCTGCTCTGGCTTTTTCAAAATCTCAGAAACCTAGGCACAAAACAATGGAACACATGTTTAAACTCATACAATACACAATGGAACACATGTTTAAACTCATACAATACACAATGGAACACATGTTTAAAACCATTCTATTTTTGTACAAAATGCCATAAAAACTAAGGATGCTCAATTTTTTTTCCAGTCCTTCTGCAATATTTCTCAAACTTGTGCAGATTAGCAGGATCTAGTCTGGAAAATGGAATGCATTGGGAGATGGTTTACAGCTATGCTATAATCGCTGCACTTTTTGACCTGACACATCTGACTTCAGCATGTCTTTTGGGTTATATTGACTCCATATGCGATGTGACAGCCAACTCCACTCCAAAACCTCCTTAGCATTCTCTTACAACATGCATGGAAGGTAAACAGCGTTGGTAATCTATGCTCCCCTTTTGGGTCCTAGCAACACACGGATGTCTCTAGTTATACAATCTGTACAAATATGTGATTCTTCAATATTTCTTTCTTATATAAATACAATAAAAGTCAACAAGCAACTTCGCATCATGATGATGATTGTCAACATTATCAATCTTCATTATCAACAAACCTTTCTGTATTTTCTGATCTAAGAGCAGCATAAACTGAGCATCCCCACAAGCACTGTCTCTTTCAGCATGACAGTATGCGTTGTCATGGTTTCTTGTAGTCTGTTAATTGTTGATCTTCCTCATCCCATCAACAAACAATTCGGTTCTTTCCTAGTACGTGGGTGCCGGATGTCACACTTTTCAATATACCGACTTCGTGTTTTTAATAATTTATTCCGGTTTCTAGTTTTTAACGCACCAGTTGCAACAACTTGTTGCCAACCAATACATTAGGCCTAAGTCGCGAAATTATTGCTGGCAAAATTTAAACACGACAATATTGGTTTAGTTACCTGTAGTAAAATGTAAACATTAGGCCTATGTCGTAAGTGCAGCAAAACATTATGCCTATGATGAATGAATGTCACGAATGCGGCAAAATTTAAACATTGCCAAACTGTTTCCGTTACCTGAAGTACTCATTTTTTTCGAATTGGTTTTGTTTCTAATGACTGATTGATGCACCTACTATTTTAATATGCTTTCTACCTCTTCCCACATTCCACCTAACTCATATTCATTTATTCGCATTCCACGGCCAGTAGTCATAATCGTTGTCTGTTACAACTGTTTTCCGGTACCAGTTCTCTCTCCTTACCTTGCCTTATATTTCGCAACACATTTCGTAAAAGTTGGGTTAAATTCGTTAAATTACTGGCACCCGTGTACTAGGAAAGAACCAACAATTCTACTAGCTAAAAGAGTTTCACTTAGAACATTCCTCAACCCATCAACAAACTTTTCTACTAGCTAAAAGAACTACAGCACTTGCAAGGCAGCTCTTCTAACATTTCATAATATGTACTTACTGTGCAAAACTGAAATCCAACAGGTAGATTCAGGAATAGGGTAATAAAGTTTTGCTAATACTGAATAACACACATAATGACACACACAAATCGATGTTTCGACCAAAAGGCCTTTATCAATTAAGACAATTGAAACAAAATTAAAACATATAGCAGAAAGCAGACAGTAATAACATTGACAGTCACATTGGTATGAGTAGTATGGATTGACCAGAAGAGGCGAAATGACACCGGACAAGGAAAATACAAAAATTACCACAAACATGTGACAAATATAAACATGGATCGACTAGAGTCATCATAAGACAGGCGCTCCTTAATGCAGTTGGGTTTAAGAGTGCCATACTGGTAAATATAGTGGCTCTCAAGTGCCAGACAGGTCCAGACATCAGAGAACACGACTTAATGGCCGTAGCCTGAATGTCCTGGTCACCAAGATGGCCGTGCCATTAAAGTGGACGTCTACAGGCAAACCCGAATGGTTTTTTTTATGCCTAAGATGTTCACAGAATCGTTCTGTGAGACTCCTTCCAGTTTCCCCTATATATGTCATGGTGCAACGCTTGCATATTTTGGCATAGATGACGCTGCAGGACACACATGTGAAGCTCTCCTCAATGGTGATGGTGGCTTTAGGGAATGAGAAGGACCGGATCTGGGTGACATAGGTACAAGTGTAGCATTTGCATTTGATGGTGCCAAAATGATCAATGAATTGTATGAAGCATGCCAGGTCAGCCTCAGACATGTCAGTGATGCCAATTCCATCATCGATGTACCTATGGAACACCAATGGGAAGGGTCCCCCTCAGGATTCCAATACCATTTCAGAAAATATTTCTAACATTTCAGAATATTTCCCCTCTCCATTAGAAGGTTGAAACACACTTTTTAATGTGGCATACTTTAGAATCAACTTTACTGGAAAATGAATGAATACTAATGCAGAAAACCTGCCCATTGCATAAGTATACTATTGCAGTTGTTGACCTTGCCAGAAATTGTACCAGAAGAACTTATCATAATGCTTTGCTAACAATTCATTTTCTATGTGAGGACGTTATCCTACTGCTCAACACACTTCTGTTTAGTTTTATATGTTTTATTAAATACAACAATCTTTTATTAAGTGAAAAAAATATCTTACGAATGCAGGATCAAAGAGCTGGATGATAGAAAAAAACAGATGCTAACAAGATGAAAATGCTAATGTTGAATTTGGTAGTCAGCAACCCACAGCTAACGACTAGCTACTCTACTGCACTTCTATGGTGTGATATTTTTGGGTGATATCATGTGTTACTAAACTCAGATAAAAAATTTTTTGACAAATATATGGACAACATAGCAGCAATGTAGATTCTCATTGAGCTTGAACCTCTAGCCGACAATTTTTCATGTACTATAGACCTAATATATAAAATATTTACATTCACTCAGTGATGCTGCAACTATTGCTTGCTTAATAATCAGTGTAGAACCATTCATATTTAAAGCCATGATCCATCATGCTTGTAGGAGTACCAAATTGATTAGATGCATCAACACATAGGGTCCTCCATCGACCTCTACCTTCAGTGATGCAGATAAGTGAGGAAAAACCTCAACCTTCCCAGTCCTTGATGTTATGTATCTATGATTTTCTTTGTCCCCCATCCCTCTGCTTCTTTCTTCGACTGTTTTCTGTAGTAGGGTTGTCCCATGAGGTAAAACGTTGCAGCGGTTTTTTTCAGAATCTATGGGTTCTGTCAATACCGCATGTGATTAGGCCAGAAGTGAACATTCAAATCTGTAACACAGCGAAGTTTGATATGTCATGGACGAGCAAATTTTCAACAATGCGGAATAATATGTTTTCACTATGTGTGATCTATTATTGTGTAGCTTCTTGCACTCTGTCTGCTTTTATCATTACTATCGTGATTTTAAAAAGAAAAAATTTTTAAACATAAATATATGTTGTATTGTTCAGTAATTAAGCATATTATGTTGTCAGGCTACATTTTTTCCCGTGAAATTTATGATAGATGCTCAAAATTTGATTTTGGGGTAAGGTGTTGCATGTTATTGGGGCAATGTGTCGCAATCAAAATGTATTAAAAAAATGTGGATGTCATGAGGAAGTTCCAGATGCCAATCTAAAGCTGGGAGAGACAATATTTATGAGTATAATGATCCTCCAACCTTACAAAGACATTATTAGCTTTAAAACAGAACTTGTGAACCCTTTTTATTTTACCTTTCTTTTCAGATTAAAGTTATGAAACTAGGTCTATCTATTTATTCACTCTATTCTTAGCAGATATTTATACACTGCCGGTGTGCTTGACCTGTGATATAGTGGTTTATGTCACATTTTTGTCTGTGACAATTTGCCCCAAAAATGGGGCAACGTGATTTTTTTGTACATATGTTCAAAAATCTCTTTCTACTGTCCACACGAAGGTGTACTCTCAATAATGTTTTTTCAATACTCTCACTTATGTCAGATGGATGGATAAGCTATACACTGATGGAAATTTGGTCCCTCATAGTTAAGTACAGTTGTAAGAATATGCTAAAATGTTAAAAGTGCGACACTTTGCCCCTGGCTACCCCATTCTTTTATTAACAAAGAATCATGCCAGAATATATGTCCAAACTGCAAATTTTCACTATTGAAAGTAATGGCACTTGTGGACATGTCTCTATTTTATTTCTTAAGTATGCATTTGTCTTATCATTAGGCATGTGTTTCCTATGCCTAAGGCTATAATAGTATAGTATATATGTGCATAGTTTTTTCTGTAACACCTGTACGCCTAATCAAAGGCCTGTAATGATCTCTCCATATCTGCAGTAAGTGTCCACTCTCACAACTGTACAACACAATAGGACTAATGAGTTATAGCACCACCTTCTCCAATAAAGACCTTTCAACTAAAACGTAAACATGACCCGGGAAGGTGGGGGGGGGGGGGTTTATTGCCGTGTTTTATTGGTCGGCCTTGACTATTTTTGGCATGCGACTCCAAGTATATAGCGACCAATGAGAATAATCCAAATCGTCACGAATGAGGTCCTGTTGACAGGTCTTATAAGTACTGTCAACGGTCACAGGCCTAAAGTTAATGTTCACTTTACTAATTTACTTTACTCACTGATGTAGCAGTTGCTTTTCCAAAAAAAGGTAGCCTTCGGCATGAATCGCCTTATTCCTCCATGAACCTAGCAGCTAACAGCTACCATATCGTTAAAGACGAAAAAAAACGAACTTTACTTAGTTTTAGCCAGAGCAATAACAGTTACAGTGCTGTTAACATAATTTAAATAACAACAAAGCAAAAATATAGTGGATAGGTCCCACTGTTGATTGAATGATTGGTCAGTCAAATATTGTAAAAATTACTGCATTTAAGTATAGTGATATCATATCCTAGCTCCCTACCAACACAAACCTTTCTCATTTTCTCTCGCAATTCATTTCTTTCGTGTCGACTGACGATGTAAGAGCTTTGAGACACTTTTCGAATCGACCTTCGCCTCTCAACTTTATCCACAGACTCCGCCATTGTTTATTTGTAGTGTAGACAGTGTTGCCAGGAAGTTCCGGTAAAACTGACGGAACGTTCACCCAAAAGTAATACAAACCCGCCGAACAACTTCAATTGTACTCCATAAAGTAGCCCAATTAGTCTACACAAGTTTTATTGTTCTGCAAATTGACCGAATGTGAAAGTAACTTGAATGGCACTTAAACTGTTAAGGCGTATGTGTCATGTGACGTATTCCTTCCAGAACGTTGTCTTCCCAATGAACTCTCAGAATCTCTCTCTGTCTTGGGCGATGTGGCTTGCATTTTCTAGCGATGTATTCATATTATCTTTAATGTCGTCAGTCCATCGTCTTCTTGGTCTGCCCCTTCTCCTCTTTCCAGGTACTCTTCCCTCCATTATTTGTCTTTCTAAACAGTTATGTCTCTTTATATGACCAAACAGGCGTAGTTTTCTTTTTGTTATTGTGTTTAGTAACCAACACTCTGGAATATTCAGTGTGTTTATAATATCTGAGTTTCTGATTTTATCCTTCCATGATATTCTAAGTATCTTTCTGTAGCATTTCAGCTCGAAGGCGTTGATCTTCTTTGCCGCTGTTTTACTTAGAGTCCATGTTTCACAGCCGTATGTTGCAACCGGAAAAATAAAAGTTCGTAACATCAGCACTTTCGTTTCTATTTTGTTGTTTTTCCATATGTTTTTCAGCCGTGTTATTTTGCAATATGCCATTGCCAATCTCTTCCTTATTTCTGCCATGCAGTCTCCTGCACCGTTGATGTTTGCTCCTAAGTATTCAAATTTATCCACACATTCTATCTCGGTATTGTCTATTCTGATTTTTGGTTGTTGTGTTGTTATATCTGTTGACATGATTTTTGTTTTCTGCGTGTTTAAATACAAATTTTGTGCTTCGCTATATTTCTTTGTGTTCTTGATTAGTTGTTCCAATCCCTTTATATCGTTTGAAAGAAGTACTGTGTCGTCTGCGTAGCGTAGTTCCGGGATTAGGAATCCACCTATGTTTAAAGCGTGGTAGTCAGTGTTGTGTATGTCTTCTCTCACGTTCCTCATTATACTTTCAGCGTAGATGTTGAACAGGTATGGGGAGAGTGTGCACCCTTGCCTTACTCCACTCTGTACCTCAAACCACTCTGCGTATACAGGCATATATTAACAATGCTCCCCCGCTAAATTCAAACATATGTATAATTAATAATCACACAGTTCGGTGAAATAAAAAGTATCAACATTCCTTTGTCAAACTAAAAACGATAACATCAACTACAAAGTTACTATACTAAAAATAATTTGTAAATAAAACGGCAGTGTTAATTGAAAGGAAAGCTGCAGCTAACAGATGCTCCCTTCAAAATATAACCCATTCAGCACTTGGGTCATAACACTCTTAGGGATTGTCCATAAACTACGTCTACATTTTCTTTTTTCCTTTTTTTGGGGGGGGGGGGCGATTAACTAAGCAAATGATTTAGTTGTCCATAGGATTGCAGGTAATTCTCAAATCCTGGGAAATGCTATAACTGAACAGCTAGCCAAAACTGGAAGTCATTGCTAACAACAACAGATAGAAGATTCGACAATTTTCCAAATATGAAGTCCATTATTCAACGCTTATTAAACATAAAATGAAAGTCAACATATACATGCAGCCAAAAAGACGATGCCATCCAAAAGCTTGAAAGAGAAGAACAAAATTCATTTTTAGATTGAGAACAGGACACAACAAACAATAAATGTATAGAATGTTTGTAATGTTGAGACTTTCCGCATCCTGGATGATTTGATGGATCGCTGTTGATACCTTGAGGCCTTCCGTCTAAGGATGAACTTCCTCTTCTTCTTCTGCGTATGTACTCAAACTTCTGCAGATTAACAGGATGTAGTCCGGAGAACGGAATGCGTTGTATCATGGTTTACAGTATTGCTGCGATATCTGCGCCTTTCGGCCTGAAACATCCGACTTCAGCGCCGTTTTGGGTCACTGACCCTATATGGGATGGGACAGTTAACTCCATCTGATAACCTCCTTAGTCGCCTTTTACGACATGCGTGGAAGGTAAACAGTGTTGCTATTCTTTGCTCCCCTTTCGAGCCCCGGCAACACATGGGCTGTTAAGGATGAACTAAATGAATCTTTTAAACTTATCAGAGTTGTCAGTGAACCAACTTTTAAAACATATTATTGATATCAGTAATCAAATTTTCTAAACTTATCTTCGTCTTTAGTGATGCATTTTCTCAGCTTTTCTCTTTAGCTCAGCTCTTATTAATTCAAAATCAATAAAAATTGACCGAAACCATATTATTTCTAGGGAAGAAGAGGATAATTTGTTAACTATTTTGCTTGTTTTCGAATTAAATCTTTGCTAATTATAATAATTTTTATCTAATAGGGAGGGCTTTAACTCAGCTCTTGATATGATTTGAGAAAATTTTAAGTTTTTACTAAATACAAGAAACTAAGATAATGTCATATTGTCACTGGTTCCTAATTTAACTAATAAATAGTAAAAATAAAATAATGCCAAAAAATATCAAACCACAAAGGGACACAGAGGGACAACATGGCTCTCCACAGCTCTCTATCTCCAGTATTACGTATCAAGATCGTTGGTGTTTCCCTGCCGTGCCAGGTTGTTAAACTGTAATATTTTCTCACGTTGTCGCTCTCTGCCTCTGTTGCCTTCAATCTTGTCTGTTGTGACCATGTTCTCCAAACCTCTTTATCTCATAATGTAAGTAAAAAAAGTAAAGTAACCCATAGCATTTATTAATGCCGTAGGGGTATGAGATGTTAGCGATCTCACATTTCACAGGCTCTGCAAATGAGGGCGGTAGCCAGCTCCTCTCCCTCGCAGTCTTTACTTCCCGGATTAATCCGGTACCCATTTATGGATGGGTCGACCTGGGAGCCGTTGCGATCTGAAAACATTTCCGCCTCAGCTGGGGAATGAACCCAGGACCACTCATATGCGAAGTCAGTGCGCTAACCACTGCGCTAACGCGGCTCCCTATCTCATAATGTGGCCAAAAATGAAGATAATCGTTTTCTTATATTATTGATTAAGCTCCGTTTCACATTTGACTCTTTCAACACCTCCACATTAGTTTTTCTGGCAGTCCATGGTATTCTCAGCATTCTTCTGTAGGACCACATTTCTATTACCTCTAATTTCTCACTTTCCTGTTTGTTTATTGTCCAAGACTAGCATCCATATGTTAGTATAGAAGTTATATAGCACTGCAGAACTCTCTTCCTCACCTCTAATGACAAGGTCTTATTATACAATATATTTTTCATTTTTCTGAATATTGTTTTTTCCTGCCCTGTTCTTATTTCTGTTGAACTTCTTCCGTCTGCTGTAATCGTTGTACCTATATATTTGAATTGGTGCACCTATTTTAATACTATATCATTCACTTTGATATTGCAAGTTGTATTATTTCGTTTAAAAAAATAACCAGTGTCTTATTAGACACTGTCCTATAGGAACCTTTAATCAAGAAATCATTACGTGCTGGTTGGTGTCACAATAAAGCGATGCCATCTTTATCATATGGGGAAGATTTTCTAGTTGGTGGAACAGTAAAGCACTGCCATCTTTACCATCTGGAAAGGACAAAAGCTCTGGATATCTTCCCCATTTATAAGAAAGCATGAGAAACACGATCTAAATAATGAGAACTTCACTGAATGGTATAGGGAACAATGAAAATTTCACTGAATGACCTAAGGAACAATGAAAACGTCACTTAATAGTATAGGGGACAATGATAACGTCACTGAATGGTATAGGGAACAATGAGAAATTTACTGAATGACATAGGGAACAATGATAACTTCACTGAATGACATAGGAAACAATGAGAACTTTACTGAATGACATAGGGAACAATGAAAACTTTACTGAATGACATAGGGAACAATGAAAACTTTACTTGATGACATAGGGAACAATGATAAAGTCACTTAATGGTATAGGGAACAATGAGAACTTTACTGAATGACATAGGGAATAATGAGAACTTCACTTGATGACATAGCGAACAATGAGAACTTCACTTGATGACATAGGGAACAATGAGAACTTCACTTGATGACATAGGGAACAATGAGAACTTCACTTGATGACATAGGGAACAATGAAAACATCACTGAATGACATAGGGAACAATGAGAACTTCACTTGATGACATAGGGAACAATGAGAACTTCACTTGATGACATAGGGAACAATGAAAACGTCACTGAATGACATCATCATCATCATCATCGTCATTAAACCCATAACCCTTCAGAGTCGTAGGGTACGCTCTGGAAACATCAACACCAAAATTTCTCCATGTCTCTCTGTTATCAGTTCTTTGTTTAAGTGTGGCGAATCTTAATCCTGTATGACACAGGGAACATGCTAACTTCAATCAATGTCATAGACAACAAGAGTGACTAATTCGTACTTGGGATTTTATTATCAACAGTAACAGTATCGTCATATGTGGTTCCTATGCATACACATATATATGAAAATACTGTAATACATATTAAAAAGCATGCACATAAACAATGTGTATCTTGAATTATGTGAATTTAATGAAGTAATAAATCAACTATTTGTATAACATACAGATATATAAAACACGCTATCTCATATGAATACACGGTTTAAAATTGTCTATTGTCTATCCTCAAGTGGTGCTGTCGTAACTTCCACACTTGCAGTTGAGCGTAAGAGTTTAGGAAGGAGATGTATTCTGCGTCCATAGCCAGTTGTGTTGCTCTGGTTGTAATTTAGTCATGTTTATTCAGGATGGTCTTGATGTTGTCTATCCATCTTTTCCTAGGTCTGCCCTTGACTCTGTATCCTTATTCCATCTTGTTAAAAGCTCTTATGAGAAGTTGATCGTACATTCTAATAAGATGTCCTTACCATTCTATCTTTTGTTTCTCTATACATTCGATGCATGATTTTTCTAATGTTCTAACTGCGCATTTTGTCGAGTCTAATGACTCCAATAGCCTTCCTTAGATATTTCATTTCTGCCGAAGACGGATGTGTCGGGCCATTGGTGCAAATAAAACGACGACACAACGCATGTCCATTCTCTGGACTACATCCTGTTGGATATCTAGTAGGAGCATTGTCCTGCTACAAGAGATATCCAGCGGGAGTTTGAGAATGAACGCTGAAGAAGAAGAAGATATTTCATTTCGCAAGCTTCGATCTTACACTTATGTGTAGATGTCAAGGCTGGCACTGGAGGAAAAGTGTTGGTATAAGGATGATCTTAATCATTTGTTTCTTTTACTTCCATGTTGATTTTTGGGCGCAATACAGAGAACAGTTTTATTTACACGCCGACAGAAATAAATGAAGATAAATTAAAATAAAGGTGGGAGTTTATGAGTAGTATTATGTCTTGTTAATATATACACACATAGCTGCTCGTAAGTTCTAATATATAATCTCGTAAGTGTTAATATACACAGAGCTGCTCGTAAGTTCTAATATGTAAGATCGTAAGTGTTAATATACACAGAGCTGCTCGTGAGTTATAATATGTTAGGTCGCAGGGCCGGCCCTAACAATTGAGGGGCCCAATGCGAAACGGATTGCGCGGGAACCCAGTCTGGGTAGGGAAGAGGATAATAAAATAAATTCTAATATGAATTTATGGGTCTATGAAGTGCGGGGCCCACTGCGGCCACATATGTTGCATTGGCCTAATACCGGCCCTGTAAGGTCGTAAGTGTTAATATGCACAGAGCTGCTCGTAAGTTCTAATATGTAAGCTCGTAAGTGTTAATATTCACAGAACTGCACATAAGACATTGAAAATATGTTGTTGCTTTTGTATTGAACAAACATTTTTGTTGAGACCTTAAGGTCTCATGATATTGCGTGTACACATTCATGAATTGTGGTCAATTTATTATTAAATTACAGATTTCTAAACAGAACATTTTATGGTAAACGTTTGAAAGGCACTATAGCTGCACGGGTACAGAGATCACATAACATATTTCATACTTAAGTACGGATAATAGGTAACAAATATATTCTAATAGTAATTGAAGGATCAACGTATCATTCATTCATGAAATAATTTAGAGAATGAAGAATCTAGGTATTCTCATAGTTTTGTAACCACTTTTTCTGTATCCTTATCAGAGACAATATGCGCTTGCTTATTATTTCTTGGCTCGTCTACTTCACAATCCATGGGGGACTTTGCTAAACCGTCATCTAAGCTTTTATCCTGCAATCCGTTTTCTAATTCTTTTGGCGATGACGTGTTGTTTGTTGTCACCGAGAATTCAAAATCATATGTTGTCTTTACATCATATTTCTGAAACAAAATAAATATTTCAAATTTTACAAATACAAATGTCGTATAGGTTTCTGCTGCATTTGTCAATCAATTTGACTTAGAAAGTCTGCCAAAGACGGATACGTCGGGACATTGGCACAGATAAAACTGAGATATAGAGCATTTTCATTCTCTGAACAACATCCTGCTGGAAATGTAATAGAACCATTGTCTTGATACAAGAGAGATCCAACGGGAGTTTGAAAATGACCGCTAAAGAAGAAATAGAAAAAGACTTAGGCTATAGTATTGGCTTATACAGAACATGATTGTTTATTGAGACTGGTAAACGACTATTGTATTGTATTGTGTTGTGTTGTATTGTATTGTGTTGTGTATATTGTGTATATTGTGTTGTATTGTGTTGTATTGTGTTGTATTGTGTTGTATTGTGTTGTATTGTGTTGTATTGTGCTGTATTGTATTGTATTGTGTTGTATTGTGTTGTATTGTATTGTATTGTGTTGTATTGTATTGTGTTGTATTGTATTGTATTGTATTGTATTGTATTGTATTGTGTTGTATTGTATTGTGTTGTATTGTATTGTATTGTATTGTGTTGTATTGTATTGTGTTGTATTGTGTTGTATTGTGTTGTATTGTGTTGTATTGTATTGTGTTGTATTGTGTTGTGTTGTGTTGTATTGTGTTGTATTGTGTTGTATTGTGTTGTATTGTGTTGTGTTGTATTGTATTGTATTGTGTTGTATTGTATTGTGTTGTATTGTGTTGTATTGTGTTGTATTGTGTTGTATTGTATTGTGTTGTATTGTGTTGTGTTGTGTTGTATTGTGTTGTATTGTGTTGTATTGTATTGTGTTGTATTGTATTGTGTTGTATTGTATTGTATTGTGTTGTATTGTATTGTGTTGTGTTGTATTGTATTGTATTGTATTGTATTGTGTTGTGTTGTGTTGTGTTGTGTTGTGTTGTATTGTATTGTATTGTATTGTATTGTATTGTGTTGTGTTGTGTTGTATTGTATTGTATTGTGTTGTATTGTGTTGTGTTGTGTTGTGTTGTATTGTATTGTATTGTATTGTATTGTATTGTATTGTATTGTATTGTATTGTATTGTATTGTATTGTATTGTATTGTATTGTATTGTGTTGTGTTGTATTGTATTGTATTGTATTGTGTTGTATTGTGTTGTATTGTATTGTATTGTTAATAACAGTCTCAGGAAAAATTGAATCATACTTTTGAAGTGCACCTTCAACAAGGGTCAATTATCATGAAAGTTTGCTTTATAAAATCATCCAGATATTTTCCACATTAGAGCCTGCATGTTGCCAGGGCATAAAATGGGAGCAAAAATATAACAGCATTGCTACCTTACATGCGTGTCGTAAGAGGTGACTAAGAATGTTTTAGGGGCGGAGTTGTTTGTAACATCCCTTAGAAGAACACATTGACCCAGAAGTCATGCTGAAGTCGTAAGTGTCAGTTCGAAAGGCGCAGATATTCCAACTATCTTTTTTTTTTATTGCACTTCTATTACGCAGGAAATTGGGAGCCGCGTTAGCGCAGTGGTTAGCGCACTGGTTTCGCATATGAGTGGTCCTGGGTTCATTCTCCAGTTGAGGCCGAAATGTTTTTCAGATCGCAACGGCTCCCGGGTCGACCCATCCATAAATGGGTACCGGATTAATCCGGGAATTGAAGACTGCGAGGGAGAGGAGATGGCTACCACTCTCATTTGCAGAGCCTCTGAAATGTGAGATCGCTAACATCTCACACCCGTACGGCATTAATAAATGCTATTGGTTACTTTATTTTTTTTTTTACGCAGGAAAATTAACTGTTTCTGAATACTTTTATTTCTTTTTCTTGTTTTTTCCCCAGCGTAACTCAAAATCCTGTTGGTGATGTGTGCATGGTTTACAGTTTGACTGCAATACAGTGTATATGCTTCTTTTGGCTTGCCACATCTCATTTAAGCATATATTTTACATCAGATTCACATATATGAGGGAACAGACTACTATAACTGAAACATCCTTAGTCACTTCTTATGATATGCATGGCAGGTCAAGGTGTTCATACACTCTGCTCTATATTATGCCCTGACAACACACTGCTCTAATGTGAACAATTTAAAGAAGTGAACAACACAATATTACACGAAGGGAAATATTGTAAGACGATTTAAAAGTAAAATTAACTAGGACTGGTTAAATAAAACAATAAACGTGTATTAAAGAATATCATGAGTTGTATGAGATTAATTGGCTGATGATAATACATATGTAACGCAAGCATATGACTAAACATTGAACAAAACAAACATCACAATATATTAAGAGATATAATGTTATTGCTAATATATTTCTATGTGAACAAGGATGCGGACTATTGTGATATAGGTAGACTTAAACAGGGTATTGAGTAATCATGATAAACAAGACATTAAGCAAACAGAATACAACCACCACCCATTACACCAACGTCTAGATGAGCCAAAGGGAAAACAAATCAAGCGTGGAAGATCGGGGATGGCAAGACTGAAGACACACTGCGAAGAGTATGTGAATTAGAAGAAATAGGAAAGGGCCTTGAATGGGGGGTGGGGGCGATATACACTGAGAAAAAATCACTGACTAGGGTAATAATACAACTAGATAAAGCGTGTCGGAAATGGATGAGTGTCAGGGTCTAGGTTACAGTGCATGAACTCGCCCAACTACACTCGAAACCACAAGATATAATTATATACACAGATGGCTCAGTTAGCTGAAACACAAATAAAAGCGGTTGGGTTTTGTTGTCTACGGAAACGGCGTGAAGTTGGTTGAGAAATCTTCAGCATATTCCACTGTCACATCGAGCATGAGGATGGAGATAGAGGGAGTTACAGCAGCTCTTAATTGGTTGATAACTGACACATCAACACACCCGGTAATACTCACAGACTCTCAAAGCATGCTGCGCAAGATAGAAAAATGCATGCTCAGAAAGGAAGGGTGTAATTTTTGAATAACTCAATAGTCCAGAGCATTACATGGGTATATTGCCCTGGTCATGCTGGGGTCAGAGGAGGGAGCGACTTATTGGCAGGCAATGCGACAATAGACGGCACATTGCTGAGAAGAGATAAACCAGACGTGATCAAGGCAGTAATAAATTCATTCCAAGATGAAGATAATGTCAATAAGGCTGAGAACGTACACATGCAGAGAATGTCAGAAATTTGAGTGTCTAGATGGGGAGGGAAGGAAAAGTAATTTTGTTTTTGGAAAGTCTCGAAGATCACGCAATCAACACCTGACCGAGGCTCTGAGTCTACATACACTAGAATGGCTGCTGCAACGGAGAGCAGAGCACTTGTGGGAGTGCCCTACGTACTGTGATACTAGTTTCTAATCAATATTCAAGAAGAATAGAGGGTATTAAGCAAAATATTTATAAATACTAACCCCTTTGTGAATTATTCCAAATCGAAATGGTTTCTTTATACTTTCAGGTAAACATGGGAACAATTCTTCAAGAAATGGGCATATCAGTCGGGGATCAAGATTCTTCGGCTGCGTTGCTCCTTTAAAATACAGACACACACACAAATACAAATTATATATAGTAAATAAAGTGATATAAAGTTAGATCACTAGATAAAACATATATGTGTGTGTGTGTGAGTATGTAGTAATACGCTGGACATTACACTAGTAGGCAAATTTCCGTCTTTTCCGACAACAGTACTATTGTTGTGCTATTAGAGATATAATCTATTATCCATGACGGTGATGGATGTTACTCGCAAGACCAATCTGAACCACAATGAGTTTTCCACAGTATGTACTGAGGAATCATATGACCACCATCATGTACTATTGTGTGTATTCTTAGAAGTGCAGCTCTTGAACTATCTACAATCACATTTCCTTTGTTTTGATATCACTCATGATATCCAATCTCCACGCAACACAATCTATGACTTCCTGTTCTCATGATACGATATCAACGCGTGTATCATGCATATCTCGCTTGCGTACGTCTTTGTACTGAAGTAGAGATCGGCACTGAAACATTTTCCCCAGAATCTAATTCTCCACAAAGTAGATCCTTCGTTATTCTGCAATCCCCCCCCCCCCCAATCCTACTTGTGTGTTCCAGCCATCTGAGTCTGCACAGCTTGATCATAGAAAACACTGAGACACTTTTTCATTTAAATAACATGAAGAAACTTAACTGTTGCATACAAATAACATTCTAAAGAAACCTACCTATTGATACAAATAATATTCTAAAGAAACATACTTATTGGTACAAATAATATTCTAAAGGAACATATCTATTGATACAAATGATATTCTAAAGCAAAGGTGGGCAAACCTCTGCCCGCGGGCCGCATGCGTCCCGCCATTGGATATTTTGGGCCCTCAAAAACATTTTTAAATACTCGAACATTGTTAAAATATTTGCAAAACCTTTTATCCATAGGCCATATTAGAAAATATACTGTTATAGTGTACGTCTGTTAGAAATGTAATTTATTTCAGAAGTTATCTACATTATGTAAAACTACCTTTCTTTACAATAAAAATATTGAATCGATTACTTACCGAGAATTTTAAACAAAAACATACATAATATTATATGCGGCCTCCAATAGCTTTACAATTTTCAATGCGGCCCTCTGCACAAAACGTTTGCCCACCCTTGTTCTAAAGGAACATATCTATTGATACAAATAACATTCTAAAGAAACATACCGTTAGCATACAAATATATACACGATCTATTGCTCGTAGTTCCTTAGTATTAGACTGAATAATTTTCCTCCTCTCCCCCCCCCCCCCCTGTACGTTTCTGTATGTCTCACGCTAGGGGCGAATGTTTAATCCTTTCCACGAATTTATTATTTGACTGATCATACATTTTATATATTCTTCTTCTTCATCTTCAGCGTTCATTCTCAAACTCCCACTGGATCTCCCTTGTAGCAGTATCACTGTCCTACTAGATTTCTAGCAAAATGTAGTCCAGAGAATGGAAATGCTTTGTGTCGCCGTTTTATATGCGCCAATGGCCCGACACATCCGTCTTCGGCATACATTTCGTATATAATATTCTACGCAGACATTCATTAATGAAACTCATACATTTAATACAACAATGAGGATAAATAATACCTGTTGCAAAACTGACCACCAAGCCAACGAGACACACAATGACCGCACCTAGTGCTGTGTAGTACATATACGATAGTTTATACAATTCAGTGAAAGGATTGCTGAAACATAAGAAGATGCAGCATGAATGTAGTTTGTCTTCATTAGATCTGGTACAACTATCTTATGCTAAAGTCGAATGCCATGCTGTATGTGAAACAAGATATACAAAATTCAAACAAGCAAAAAATATATTTTTTATTCTATCTATCCGCTAAACCCTTTGTTGCCTTTCGGCGTCAGGGGTAGAAGAGCTTTCTGTAGATCGCTCTCTTGTGTGCTGAGTATATTGTGAAATTTGTCGCCGCCTTTATTTCAGTGGTCCATCACTTTGGTAGTCGTCCTCTAGGTCTGCCTTAACTGTATCTGTGTAGCATAACTTGCTTTGGTATGCTGTCTGATGGTAGTCTGCTGAGGTGTGCAAACCATTTGATCTGTTGTCTCTTGATATATTCCAAGATTGGGGCGGTGCCGGTTTTTTCCCGAATGTCCTCATTACTCTTAGCGATATTCCTAGGATTCTGAGTAAGCATGCCATTTCAGCTGTCACAAGTTTACGTTTGTCTTGTGCTGCTGTTGTCCATGTTTGGTATTTTAGTAGCACATTGCTGGCATAATAATCGTTCTTAATAGTGTTATTTTGGTGTTTAAATCTAAATTTTTATTTCTTAAGATTGGTATCATTTGTCCTAGGTCTTAGTATGCTTTGCTACATCTATTATGTATTTCTTTGCTGCTCTGTTGTTATATTACTTCCTAGGTATGTAAATTGTGTCACCTGGTTAAGTCTGTTGTTTCTAATATATATATATATATATATATATATTGGTGTTTCTTTTTGTTCTTCCTATCTTAATTACTTCGGTCTGTTCTATGTGTACATGTTAAAGGTATGGCATGTTTGATGTTATCTATCTATTTGTCTTTGTAGTTCTTCTGATGATGATGCCACTAGTGCTTGGTCATCTGCAAATAGTAGTTCGTTTTAGTTATAAATCCTTCAGAATGTTTTCTTCTGTTGTCTTTGCTACTTTGCAGATGTGATCTATGTATGTTATGAACAATAGGGGGGGATAATACACATCCATGTCTCACACCCGAGTGAATTTGAAAATTATCCGATGTTCCTGTGCTCGTTCTTACCCAGCATTGACTATTGGCGTATATGCTCTGACATAGACTTATCAAATGCTAGGAAACTCCATATGTTTGGGAAACTTGCCATTTAATTACGAGCAACTGTATTTCTCACTATCGGATAGCAAATCCTTGTATTGTATCGGGAAAACCTCACCCGGCTACGCTGTGATCTCTAATTAACACGTACCTTAATGAGTCAGATGAAGAATCCTGACACACCGAACTAGACTTCCATTTTTTTAATTATTAATTTCCTTTGCAAATGTAATCCCCTCAAACGTTTATTAATAGAGTTAGCTGTCTTAGCAGACATCATACCCCATGCAGGGTGCAAAGAGTACCACACTGCTCTCAGCGGATTAGGTTTAGCAGATAACCAAGATCCCAAATGTACCTCCTCGCGGTGCACCCTGGAAACAGAAATACGGCTGCTCGCGTTGATTCTGGCTAAACCTTTTGGGGATGGTGTCCGTGAATGTGGAGGCAGCAGATGGAAAGAGAATTTACTGTAAAGAGAAAGTCAATATCCCCGACACCCCTACGCCAACAAATGCAGTGGCACTGTAGACACACTGTGACGCTAGTCAGTCCGATCTGAGAATTGGAGGGGCGGCCACTGAAAACGAGACGAAAAGACAACATAATAAGTACAACGAAAGGAAAGCACAGCGCCAGAGGGCAGCGCCAAGTACAAATAGAAAGGGAAAACATTACACGGAAATCGGGACTACTTGTTCTGGGCCACAAAGTGAGCCAACCGAGGCGCAAATAACACAGTTCAACTGTGGAACTTGAAGTACAACGTACTTCACGCGCCCAGGCGGAAATCACACGATTTATTTGTTGTGGTTATAAGAGAGCGAACACAGAAGAAGAATACCACATGATTTTGCAATATATATATTTTTTTATAAAGTTAATTTCCTTATGAGAAATCGTCCAGCAAGCGTAAGCAAAAGATATTTAAAAAAAAAATTTGAGTTAATTTCTTAAGCATTTCTTAAAACTTATAAATACTTCCTTATAAATACCCTCCCAGGGTATGCAAAAGATATATTTTCAAAATTGTAATACTTTTGTTTTATCCAGTGGCGTTTCTAGTATACATAGCTCCAGGGGTGAAAATAATAATTTGGCACCCCTCTACTCTGTTACGTGTGTAGATAACTAACACGAACTTTAGTTGTTTTTTCGTTTTCATGGGATTTGTTAGTCATATTTTGTTCGCATCCTATTACTTCAAAGTGTCCGGTTCCGACTACCTACACCCCAACTCCTTATCTATGGATTTGTTTGGATTTGGGATAGTTATTGTGAAGTTTCTAAGTGAGGAGCTCGTGACGTCCCTGGTCCCCTAGCTAAGTCACTGTTTATCGTGTTTCAGCGTGCGTATCTCTCAAATACCGACACACCGTTTCTGGATTGTAACAAATACATTTTGCGAAGTCCACAGTGGCATGTCACACTGACATGACTAGCCAAGGAGCGGCTGAGATAAGGTACTCACAATACCTACGACCTGCCTGCATGGACACCTGTCCTTATGGATGTTATTCACTTGAAATATTCAATGATCATGTCTTTCTCCAAGTTTGAAATCTACATATGCCATAAGAAAGCATGCACACTACCTAATAATGCTGAAAATAGTTCTCTTCGTGCATAAATACACTTCAGTTAAGCAGTGGAAACGGGAAAAGCAAATCACAAAACGTAGATTTGGCTAGTACAAGGATTTACATTTTGAATGTGCTTTATTGTTTACGCTAGTAACCTAATAGATTGACACTACAAGCGCACTTGTTTTTTATGTTTTTTTTTAGTAAGAAGTGCCTCTTTTGAGGATATGTCCTCCTTCAACCGCGGACGTTTGTGCCCATCGTGGTTATATCAGAACTTTTTTACCATAATTATAATGGTTTATGGGTGGGTGAAACCTCTAGATTCCCGAAAACGACTTCATATTGTTCCTACACGGAATACTGCGGATAACAACTGCGGAAAAATCCGTAAGTGATATATGAAGAGACTGATACATAAACACCGAACTGAAACTGTGAGCCGCTAATTCTCTCTTATTGGTTTGTTGAGACGTGGATCGAAGATCCTATGGACTTTTCCGGCGTGCTGATGAACTTCTGCACTTATAACTCAATCCAACATTGAACCGGTTTCACATGGCTTGAGGCAGACCCATAGGTATGCCAACTCAATAATCGTTAACAGTTTGAAATTATAAACGCAAAAGTTAGTATATAAAAATTAAAAAAAAGGATACAACAGATGCACCTGACACATTTTGGGTAATAAAAACTGACATTTAGCTAATAAAGAAGTATTGACAAATATTTAGTATATAAATAGGAAACATCTAAGAAGAGATTTAGCTAAATGGTGAGATAACATCTTGCCTTACCAGCACCAACGATATTTGGTATATCAGAAATATAGATAAGAATATTTCACAATTACATACTTATCTTCAGCTGCTCCATCGATCATTTTAGTCACATTTAAGATAGACGTTCTAGGTGGCAGTGCTGTAAAGTTGCAGTTAGTCGTGTAGGTAGGCGAGAGAGGGGTCTTAATTCCATTGACGAAGGCTCCAATTCCAATCCAAAATGATAATCCCAGACCTGCTAGTGTACCAACCAAGGCGCCCTTTAATACACAATGATATGTGACACTATTTGATAAACAGTAGCAGAAATATGATGCAAAAATTATCATAATATACAAGACGCACGTTGAAACGATGCAGCGGATTCCATTGTTAGTAGGAAAAAAAAAGATAAGACGACGTAAATGATTTATATTGCTCACAAAACAGAATAAATAATATTAACCATTTTAGTTTACAATTCACAGAATATAATAATTGTACGTTCCTACCATAAAACCTTATTACAGAATACTAGACAAAAACCGTAAACTATTCATATAAATGAAATTCCGACATGCATATTAATATGCCCAGTAAATTGGAGTAGGAAGCATGAGGAAAAACGAACATCATTATTACAGCGGACGGGAATTGAACCAGGTTCGTTTTAGCGGCACCGAATCGCCTTGCAACGTACGTAAATAGGGTTTCCGTACTTGACCAACCACATTCCAAAAAGAAGATATGATCTCGTCAAGACATTCAACCTGTGTGCTCAAGTCACTGAGAACGGACCAAACTAAAAAAGGAAAAACCGACCTTGTTCAATTCCCTTCAGCTGTAATATTGATATGACACCTGTTCATTTCATTTACTAGTACATTCTTTGTCCGTCTTTTGTCAGATATAATTTTATCTTTTGGCAGCAATTTTAGTCACAAAATCAATTTCGTTTTATATGCCAATGCTTCTCACACTTCGTTAGTCCACGGCTCCATAAAAATAAATGTTAACACGCCAACCTGAGCCACACAAATATAGTATACTCAGAAATATCTGGACAATTGTTTACATAATTTATACGTTCAACCAGCATAAATAATAGTAACTGCTTTGCTATAAAATCATAGAGTGACATCGTACATTTAGGTATTGGTAAAAGTATCCATTTTTAATTATGTTTGATTTAAACCAATAACTGAAAACAAACATTTAAACGTTGCAGCTAACATTAGAATTAACTAAGAAATGGAAACAAACTTTAAACGTTGTAACTAGGTAGATAGGTAGTTATTGAGTTTACCTCTCTTTTGGAGAGGCGCGTCACTTTCAACCAGCGGACAGCAAAGTCCAATTAGGTTATATCACGACGCACTACCGTAAAATATTAAAGGTAACAAATACCCAAATTTTTAAACATTGTAACTCACATGAGAAGTCAGCTAAGAAAGGAAACATCGTAGAATGTCAAATTGTCGTGGAAATACTCATATACAAGTGTCATATACACACACCACATATTTGCTAGATTTACTAGAAATATCTTAACAACATTTACGAGCATAAATCTCTCAATTCTGACAATTAGTTCATAGTTCCTACACTAATTACTTCTTCTTCTTCTTCAGCGTTCATTCTCAAACTCCCGCTGGATTTCTCTTGTAACAGGACAATGCTCTTTCCAGTTGAATATAGTCCAGATAATGGAAATGCGTTGTGTTGCAGTTTTATTTGCATCCATGGCCCGACACATCCGTCTTCAGCGGAACACTAATTACTGTTAAGGGAGAGAATACAGGGGTGGTATGTAATAGAGAATGAACATCCGGTGGTTCTGAAATAGAAAGACCAGATATCAGGAAGAAGTATCGAAAATAGATAGAATGTTTCTTCTTCTTCTTCCTTTCGGAAGAAGACCTTTCGGTGTTGAGGGGAGAGTGTGTACGGTGTATTGCTCTTCTATTTGCCGCTTCTGCTGTTATATTTCCGAGTGTCTCTAATACACTGTCTATCCACCTTTTACGAGGGCATCTAATAGGTCTGCTGCTTTTGTATCGTTTGTTAAAGGCTTCCTGGATGATAATGTACTCTTTCTGTCTGGTTATGTGGTCGAACCATTTAACTTGTTATTTATGAATATATTCTAATGTTGACTTGATCCCTAATTGTTTTCTTAGTTCTTCATAGAATGGTTATAGAAATGAATTAGCTATATTAATTTCATATGGTCGAAAATTGTCCATGTTGTGAATAAGACTTTACGGTTCGCAGTGGTGAAGCAGCTCCTGAGTTTGAATTGAATGTTCAGGACTAGGTGATTATGATAGATTTTTAGCAACCGCATATACACAGTCCTAATCCTTCTTTCCATGTCCGCAATTAGTGTCCAGTTTTCATATCCTTAAAAGAAACAGCAATAATAATCTGTATAGTAATCTTTACAGGAGTACTCATCTTTAATATATATACTGAACATATATCGCTACATCGTGTATCAATGTTTTACTATTGTCTTCCATCACCCACCGAAGATAGATGTGTCGGGCCATTGGTGTTTATAAAACCGCGACGAAACACATTTCCATACTCTGGACAACATCCTGCTGGAAATCTAGTAGCAACATTGTCCTGCTCCAAGAGAGATAAAGCGGTAGTTTGAGGTTGAACGATGAAGAAGATATATATTTATATATATACAAGCACCTGTTTTTGGTGTTTTTTCTATCATACCATTATTCTGTCATATTTATGTGCCCATCCGTAGTGATGGCACATATTGCAATCTCCGTTAACTAGAAGTAAGCTTCGAAAGGACAATGGTGCAATGAAAAAAATATTGTTGACACCCAGAAGTCCAGGTCACCACACAAGCAATAAGCTACTATGTAAAATATTGTTGACACCCAGAAGTCCAGGTCACCACACAAGCAATAAGCTACTATGTAAAATATTGTTGACACCCAGAAGTCCAGGTCACCACACAAGCAATAAGCTACTATGTAAAATATTGTTGACACCCAGAAGTCCAGGTCACCACACAAGCAATGAGCTACTATGTAAAATGTTGTTGACACCCAGAGGTCCAGGTTTCACACAAGCAATGAGCTACTATGTAAAATATTGTTGACACCCAGAAGTCCAGGTCACCACACAAGCAATGAGCTACTATGTAAAATATTGTTGACACCCAGAAGTCCAGGTCACCGCACAAGCAATGAGCTAATATGTAAAATATTGTTGATTTCGATAGTATAGCCAATAAAAAAAATGTGCATGAGACTTAGAAATAAAGGTTGGTGATTTACACGGTGAAGATTTTTAAATATGGAAAAATTGAATCTCAGTGAAAACGTCTTGAAAAATATCCTTCAATTAATGCTGTAGTATCTAATGATGTTAATATCATATGTACCGTACTTTTAGAAAGAAAAATATTAATATTGTGTGTTTAAGTTGACCTTAAGCATTTACATATAACGGATTACATACAACACACACATGCGCACACGCACACAAACACACATTAACGTGCAGCACACATATATTACATACAACTTACATGTTTATTTGCCCACGGAAAGAACATCCCAAGAGTGAATACACCAAGAAGTGGGCCATTAATGATTCCAAAAATGACATACACAGCCTGAAGTGAATTTCAAATACGAATAACGGTTCACTTACAATCATGTCATTTATATTTATACACGTCAAGCAAACTTCAATATGTAAGTAACAAAATAGTCTATCTATTGTCATAGGGTGCAAAGGGTGTCGTTTTGCTCTCGTACGAACCCAGGGTTAACAAATAATCAAAATCCTAAAATTACCTCCTCGTGGCGCACCCTGGAAAGAAAAATACCGTTACTCTTTCTGTATTTCTGACTAACACTTTTAGGTTCGTGTAGGTGAATGCTGTAGATGGAATGATGATTGCCTGCAAAGAGACAATACATATCTCTGAAACCTCTACGCCATTACATCCAACATTGTTGTCGGCACCAGGTGATGCAAGGCATCTGTGCATTTCGACGAAGCCGGCTTAAAAAACAGAAATATTGGTTGCCAAATGTCAATGTCCCTAACATACGGTGATCTTACGAGTACACACCGAATTTGGAAAAGGTAACACACGCTAGAGGGCAGTGTAGTGTGTGAATCGATTCAGTGGCAACGAAGATATAATAATCTAGCACGAGACCAACTGGCCGAAGTGCTGTTCATGCTCGAGAACACATAGAAGCCCACATGTCATATCACAATTGACCTCATTCAAAGTAGGAGTCATGACTCAGGTATTGAATACGCCAACTTGAACATACACTGCTCGGTATTAAAGAAAGTTGTGAATACAGCTCCCCATTTCACACATGATAAGTATTGAACAAATAGCGGGGAGCACATTGTTAAAATGTATGATCGAAGCAAGGTTGAGACTCGAACTCTGGATACTGCAACGTAGAGGGGGCGCTAGTCCCTAACGACACTGTAAATATAGTCCAACTCAAATGTCGGCCTTTGTCCAACACAGCTCATACAGAGATAATTGGGTTCAGTACTCAAGAGCCCATTGCGAAGTTCCTCGTCCAAGATTCGTATTTTACCTACCTCTTTGGGTCTATCTATCTATACGCTGTGGCCCTTGTTTGCCTTTCGGCGTCAGGGTGAAATAGTTATCTGGAGATTGCCTTCTTATGTGCTGTTTGTAAGCTTGTTCCTGTGGCTTCTTTGATTTCTGTGATCCATCTGTGAGTACATGGTCTGTCTCTGGCTTTATAGCCGTGATGTCTATGTCTTATGGCTATTTGTGGCATGCTATCTGTTGGTAGTCTTGACGCGTGGGAAAACAACTTGATGTGCTGTCTTTTGATGTGTTCCAATACTGGTATTGTTTTGGTTTTCTGTCTGATGATATCGTTTCTAATTCTATCTCTTCATGACACTCTGAGTATTCTTTGTAGATATGCTATTTCTGCTGTAACTATTTTTCTTTAGTCTTGTGCTGTCATTGTCCAAGTTTGGCACTGGTAGTACAGTGATGGAATAATAATAGTCTTGTATAATGAAACTTTAGTGTTTATGTTTACATTTTTGTTCTTGAAAATACGTATCATCTGTCATAGGATCTGGTATGTTTTGTTTTACCTCTGGGTAATATACGCAATGGCGAAGAGTCACAATACACAGACCGCGCCTGGCGATGGATTGAAAGGTCATCTCAAGCGCACAACAGCGGTAAAGAAGATGAAGACTGTGAGATGAAATGCTACAGAAAGATACTTAGAATATCATGGAAGAAAAAAAGAGAAACTCAGATATTATAAACACATTGAAGATGACAGAGTGTTGGTTACTAAACACAATAGCAAAAAGAAAACTGCACCTGTTTGGTCATATAAAGAGACACAACTGTTTGATAACACAAATAATGGAGGCAGAGCACCTGGGTGGAGGAAAAATGGCAGACCAAGAAGACGATAGATTGACGACATTAAAGATAACATAATACGTTTTTGAAAATGCAATTCGCATGGCCCAACGCAGAGAGGGTTCAGGGAGTTCATTGGGAAGACAGCGTTCTGGAGAGAATACGTCACATGACACAGCGCTATTTTAGTCTTTGAACAGTTGCTTAGCAGTTTCGTGTGTCTGAGTCTGTCTCAGTGTCACACTCTGAGTGTGTCCAGATTCTGTCGTAGAAGGAAGCATTTACTGAATAGCTGCATTTACATTTTCTTTACTGTGTTCTATCCTGTCTGTCACAAGTGTTTTAAAAGTGTCGGCATCTTTGTACAACGTTGTCGTTTTCTATGCATTTCCGTTTCGGCCACATTTTCCAAACTATTATAGTCAACGTCCAGCTCTTTGGCGGAATGATACAGTGCGCGTCTGTGACGGTTAAGGTACCGGGTTCGAATTCAGCCACAGGCAATTGCACAACCTGAGCGTTTAGAATGTCAAAGTACTGAATGTATTTATATTGCCGAGAAAATCGCTACAGCCACAAAATGCTGGGTTGATGACTACGCCCTGAATAGGATGTGCTTCCAAATTTCTTTAAACTAATATCATAGTCAACAGGAAAATCTGCAATTGGGTCTTGTATACTTCTATGTATCTCAGGAGTAGTCTAACTCTAAAATCTTTCATTGAAGTCTTGTATACTTCTATGTATCTCAGGAGTTGTCTAACTCTAAAATCTTTCATTGAAGTCTTGTATACTTCTATGTATCTCAGGAGTTGTCTAACTCTAAAATCTTTCATTGAAGTCTTGTATACTTCTATGTATCTCAGGAGTTGTCTAACTCTAAAATCTTTCATTGAAGTCTTGTATACTTCTATGTATCTCAGGAGTTGTCTAACTCTAAAATCTTTCATTGAAGTCTTGTATACTTCTATGTATCTCAGGAGTTGTCTAACTCTAAAATCTTACATTGAATTCTTGTATACTTCTATGTATCTCAGGAGTTGTCTAACTCTAAAATCTTTCATTGAAGTCTTGTATACATCGATGTATCTCAGGAGTTGTCTAACTCTAAAATCTTTCATTGAAGTCTTGTATACTTCTATGTATCTCAGGAGTTGTCTAACTCTAAAATCTTTCATTGAAGTCTTGTATACTTCTATGTATCTCAGGAGTTGTCTAACTCTAAAATCTTTCATTGAAGTCTTGTATACATCTATGTATCTCAGGAGTTGTCTAACTCTAAAATCTTTCATTGAAGTCTTGTATACATCTATGTATCTCAGGAGTTGTCTAACTCTAAAATCTTTCATTGAAGTCTTGTATACATCTATGTATCTCAGGAGTTGTCTAACTCTAAAATCTTTCATTGAAGTCTTGTATACATCTATGTATCTCAAGAGTCGTCTCTAAAATCTTTCATTGAAGTCTTGTATACATCTATGTATCTCAGGAGTTGTCTAACTCTAAAATCTTTCATTGAAGTCTTGTATACATCTATGTATCTCAGGAGTTGTCTAACTCTAAAATCTTTCATTGAAGTCTTGTATACATCTATGTATCTCAGGAGTTGTCTAACTCTGAAATCTTTCATTGAAGTCTTGTATACATCTATGTATCTCAGGAGTTGTCTAACTCTAAAATCTTTCATTGAAGTCTTGTATAAATCTATGTATCTCAGGAGTTGTCTAACTCTAAAATCTTTCATTGAAGTCTTGTATACATCTATGTATCTCAGGAGTTGTCTAACTCTAAAATCTTTCATTGAAGTCTTGTATACTTCTATGTATCTCAGGAGTTGTCTAACTCTAAAATCTTTCATTGAAGTCTTGTATACATCGATGTATCTCAGGAGTTGTCTAACTCTAAAATCTTTCATTGAAGTCTTGTATACTTCTATGTATCTCAGGAGTTGTCTAACTCTAAAATCTTTCATTGAAGTCTTGTATACTTCTATGTATCTCAGGAGTTGTCTAACTCTAAAATCTTTCATTGAAGTCTTGTATACGTCTATGTATCTCAGGAGTTGTCTAACTCTAAAATCTTTCATTGAAGTCTTGTATACGTCTATGTATCTCAGGAGTTGTCTAACTCTAAAATCTTTCATTGAAGTCTTGTATACTTCTATGTATCTCAGGAGTTGTCTAACTCTAAAATCTTTCATTGAAGTCTTGTATACATCTATGTATCTCAGGAGTTGTCTAACTCTAAAATCTTTCATTGAAGTCTTGTATACATCTATGTATCTCAGGAGTTGTCTAACTCTAAAATCTTTCATTGAAGTCTTGTATACATCTATGTATCTCAGGAGTTGTCTAACTCTAAAATCTTTCATTGAAGTCTTGTATACATCTATGTATCTCAGGAGTTGTCTAACTCTAAAATCTTTCATTGAAGTCTTGTATACATCTATGTATCTCAGGAGTTGTCTAACTCTAAAATCTTTCATTGAAGTCTTGTATACATCTATGTATCTCAGGAGTTGTCTAACTCTAAAATCTTTCATTGAAGTCTTGTATACATCTATGTATCTCAGGAGTTGTCTAACTCTGAAATCTTTCATTGAAGTCTTGTATACATCTATGTATCTCAGGAGTTGTCTAACTCTAAAATCTTTCATTGAAGTCTTGTATAAATCTATGTATCTCAGGAGTTGTCTAACTCTAAAATCTTTCATTGAAGTCTTGTATACATCTATGTATCTCAGGAGTTGTCTAACTCTAAAATCTTTCATTGAAGTCTTGTATACATCTATGTATCTCAGGAGTTGTCTAACTCTAAAATCTTTCATTGAAGTCTTGTATACATCTATGTATCTCAGGAGTTGTCTAACTCTAAAATCTTTCATTGAAGTCTTGTATACATCTATGTATCTCAGGAGTTGTCTAACTCTAAAATCTTTCATTGAAGTCTTGTATACATCTATGTATCTCAGGAGTTGTCTAACTCTAAAATCTTTCATTGAAGTCTTGTATACATCTATGTATCTCAGGAGTTGTCTAACTCTGAAATCTTTCATTGAAGTCTTGTATACATCTATGTATCTCAGGAGTTGTCTAACTCTAAAATCTTTCATTGAAGTCTTGTATAAATCTATGTATCTCAGGAGTTGTCTAACTCTAAAATCTTTCATTGAAGTCTTGTATACATCTATGTATCTCAGGAGTTGTCTAACTCTAAAATCTTTCATTGAAGTCTTGTATACATCTATGTATCTCAGGAGTTGTCTAACTCTAAAATCTTTCATTGAAGTCTTGTATACATCTATGTATCTCAGGAGTTGTCTAACTCTAAAATCTTTCATTGAAGTCTTGTATACTTCTATGTATCTCAGGAGTTGTCTAACTCTAAAATCTTTCATTGAAGTCTTGTATACATCTATGTATCTCAGGAGTTGTCTAACTCTAAAATCTTTCATTGAAGTCTTGTATACATCTATGTATCTCAGGAGTTGTCTAACTCTAAAATCTTTCATTGAAGTCTTGTATACATCTATGTATCTCAGGAGTTGTCTAACTCTAAAATCTTTCATTGAAGTCTTGTATACATCTATGTATCTCAAGAGTTGTCTAACTCTAAAATCTTTCATTGAAGTCTTGTATACATCTATGTATCTCAGGAGTTGTCTAACTCTAAAATCTTTCATTGAAGTCTTGTATAAATCTATGTATCTCAGGAGTTGTCTAACTCTAAAATCTTTCATTGAAGTCTTGTATACATCTATGTATCTCAGGAGTTGTCTAACTCTAAAATCTTTCATTGAAGTCTTGTATACATCTATGTATCTCAGGAGTTGTCTAACTCTAAAATCTTTCATTGAAGTCTTGTATACATCTATGTATCTCAGGAGTTGTCTAACTCTAAAATCTTTCATTGAAGTCTTGTATACTTCTATGTATCTCAGGAGTTGTCTAACTCTAAAATCTTTCATTGAAGTCTTGTATACATCTATGTATCTCAGGAGTTGTCTAACTCTAAAATCTTTCATTGAAGTCTTGTATACATCTATGCATATTACTTTTATGTCTACCTCTAAATTTGCTCCCTTCCGATAGTTCGCCAAATCTGGTGTGAGATACAGTTATTATTTATTGCTCACATATGATCCAGCCATATTGTTTGCCTAAGATATTTTCCTATTGTTGAAGGTAATTTTACCCTCTAAACCACCCTGGTGTTGTGTTTTTGTCCCTTCATGTTTCTCATTATGTTGCGAAGACATTTAGCAATAGCGTCCGGGAAACATATGGCTTTCAAGTTACATGTTCCCAGTCTGAATGGGTTGTGCTTGCATTTATGTCTGGGCAACTGGTAGGGGGAAGTTGCATTGCCCCATTTGTGTTATTCATTGTACATATATTTTTTTCACCTTCAATATCTGGTTCTCACATCTTTCTATAGCCTATACGTGTATATAAATATATTGAAGTCATCTCCATATGATTTTCACTAATGAGTCTGCTCTTTCATTGCTTCTGACTTCCGCATGCCCAGAACAGTGTACCCACATAGTAACTTTGCCACACGGGATACTATGCCACACGGGATACTATGCCACATGGAATACTATGCCACATGGGATACTATGTCACATGGGATACTATGTCACATGGGATACTATGCCACATGGGATACTATGCCACATGGAATAATATGCCACATGGGATACTATGTCACATGGGATACTATGCCACATGGGATACTATGTCACATGGGATACTATGTCACATGGGATACTATGTCACATGGGATAATATGAAGGGTGTCTCATTCTTTTCTTAACATACACTTTTCTATCCTACGAAGTATACCCTGGAAAATATATTTGTAGCAATATAACAAACCATTCATATTCAAAGAATATAATGAAGTGAACAGGTGAGGATAAAAGATGAAGTGGTGAACAAAGAAAACATAAAGAAATGATTCTAGCATGATTATTCCACAATTGTCTGTTTGGCTCAGGATAGTGATTTTGTGAAGACTTTCTGTACTGATGGCTTGAAAGTAGCACACTAGCAACCATAAGGGATTGCTATTATTATTATTATTATTATTATTATTATTATTATTTATTATTATTATTACTATTATTATTAATATATAGCACATGCATGGACTTACTTCTAACACGGACCCGAGATTAGAAACTACATATGCTAGACCAATGGCTAGTAATCCGTAGAAAACAACTGAAAAAAAGTTCAAAGTGTAATTAGTATGAAAATGAATAACGTTTCTTAATGCATAAAATAAGAATATCAACAAACTAATTTTTAAAATTACAAGCAAATAAATATTATAGGAAAATCTAATATAACAGAATGACATATCGTAGACTGACATATCGCATACTGACATATTATAGAATGACATATCATAGAATGACATATCGTAGATTGGCATATAATAGAATGACATATTGTTGAATGGCATCGTAGAATGACATATCGTAGAATGACATATCATAGAATGACATATTGTTGAATGGCATCGTAGAATGACATATCGTAGAATGACATATCGTAGAATGACATATCGTAGAATGACATATCGCATTATGACATATCGTAGAATGACATATCATAGAATGACATATCGCATTATGACATATCGCATTATGACATATCATAGAATGACATATCGCATTATGACATATCGTAGGATGACATATCGTAGAATGACATATCGTAGAGTGACATATCGTAGAGTGACATATCGTAGAGTGACATATCGTAGAGTGACATATCGTAGAGTGACATATCGTAGAGTGACATATCGTAGAGTGACATTTAATAGAAAGTTATATTGTACAATGCCATACTCTTACGTTTATTATTGTTAAATGTCAGATCTAGCTGTATATTTAACAACAAAAGTATTCGTTATTGTCATTGTAGTTATATCTTAGTAGTTAGTTGTCATGCAATACATGTATGAGTATGCATCCAATTTGTCCCTGTTTCTTGCAAAGCCTGGGCAACTGGCATGAGGAATTGGCCGTATCCCATTTGTACATACATATAAAACAGCATGGCGTTACAGCATTAGAACGGGAGCTCTAGCGGCGGAAGAATTCAGACAAGAAACTGCAAGACAGAAGCGGACACGTAGAAAAGAAAAAAACATCTCAACCTCACATAGACACCATCTATTGTTGTCAATTCTGTAAAAGAACATTTTGTGCGCGCATTGGACTTGCTAGTCATTTAAAAACGCACTATTAACTTTATTATTTTTATTATATATTGTTATTATTATTATGGTTGAGTTTTCGGTCATCGTCGATCACGACGGACGAACATCATTATCCCATTTGTATTATTCGTTATACATAAACATTGGTATTTTCAATCGTGTTCCCATTCTTCTGTAGCCTATACATGTATATATATATATATATATATATATATATATATATATATATATATATATATATATATATATATATATATATATATATATATATATATATATATATATATATATATACTTAAGTCATCTTGATTCTTCGTTGTTTATTTATAAAAAAAGAGAAAAAATAGTTGTCCAGTGGTCACGAATTCGTTCGATAGGTCATTCTTCAAGCAGATTCAAGGCATATAGTCTTATCATTAAGTAACGATGCCTCGAGGATGACTATTGCTAAAATTATGACCATAATAAGAAAGAAAATCCTGACCTGTGCTTACTATTTAGTAGTTTCTTGATATAAAATAGTTACCCAGGATCTTTGACAACAAAGTAGATCTGAACTCGCTGACTTGGGTAACACATGACTGCTGCAAGATGTCCCTTAACGTAACAGCAGCTAAAGCGTTCAGCCCAGATGACAGGGAACTAATGAAATAAATCAAAGCTTTCGATTAAATATAGTATTTTAGTTAAGAACTATAAAAAGGTTGTCCATAAATTATATCAACAATTAGGGAGAGGGAATATGAAAAGTTCGATAATTGTTGACAAGGGGAGGGGTGAGTTTGACAAAAGTCAACAATGATGTTTCTGTATAAGCCTACAGTAATTAAATTATTTGAATTCGAAATATTTTTAAAGAAATCTTTGAAACTAACATAATTTTTTTCCCCTCCATCTTCAGCTAAAACATTGTAAGGGCCCCCGGTTACAGTATTATTGACATAGTGAAGCAAACATTGGGAGGGGGGGAGTAAGGGGAGGTGTGTTATTACATTTGTTGACAATTGTTGACATTTATGGAGCTGTTCACAAATTTAAATAATTTAGTTGGTGTAATGTATGTCTAGCCCTCATCAGAAATGTAGTGAAGGAAATAAACAAAGAGTAATAAATGTATGCGTGTTGGTGTAGTTAAGGAAATAAACAAATAGGAACAAATGTGTGTGTGTGTTAATGTAGTGAAGAGAACAAACAAAGAGGAACAAATTTGTGAGTGTTGGTAGTTATTCCATTAGTCAAGTTAACCACTTTATTAATACAGAACTAGAAGATATGATACGATTCACTTTATTAGTACAGAACTAGAAGATATTATACGATTCACTTTATTAATACAGAACTAGAAGATATGATACGGTTCACTTTATTAGTACAGAACTAGAAGATATGATACGATTCACTTTATTAATACAGAACTAGAAGATATGATACGGTTCACTTTATTAGTACAGAACTAGAAGATATGATACGATTCACTTTATTAATACAGAACTAGAAGATATGATACGATTCACTTTATTAGTACAGAACTAGAAGATATACGATTCACTTTATTAGTACAGAACTAGAAGATATGATACGATTCACCACAATAGCTCAGAAATTTTATGATTCTTGTATTTCAGCACATTACAATAACTTCATATATACACTCATGAGTAGAGAGCGATGTGTAGACACCCATGTGTAGACACTCATGAGTAGAAACCGATGTGTACACACTCATGTGTAGAAACCCATGAGTGGAAACCGATGTGTAGACACTCATTAGTAGAAACCGATGTGTAGACACTCATGTGTAGACACTCATGAGTAGACACCGATGTTTAGACACCCATGTGTAGACACTCATGAGTAGACACCCATGAGTAGACACCCATGTTTAGACACGCATGTTTAGACACCCATGTGTAGACACCCATGTGTAGACACCCATGTGTAGACATCCATGTGTAGACACCCAAGAGTAGACACCCTTGTGTAGACACCCATGTGTAGACACCGAAGTGTAGACACACATAAGTAGACACCCATGTGTAGACACTCATGAGTAGACACCCAAGTGTAGACACCCAAGTGTAGACACCCATGTGTAGACACCCATGTGTAGGAACCCATGTGTAGACACCCTATGAGTAGACACCCATGAGTAGACACCCATGTGTAGACACCCATGTGTAGACACCCCGTGTGTAGACACCCATGTGTAGACACCCATGTGTTGGCATCCATGTGTAGACACCCCGTGTGTAGACACCCATGTGTTGGCACCCATGTGTAGACACCCCATGAGTAGACACCCATGAGTAGACACCCATGAGTAGACACCCCATGTGTAGACACCCCATGTGTAGACACCCATGTGTAGACAGCCATGAGTAGGCACCCATGTGTAGGCACCCCATGAGTAGACACCCATAAGTAGACACCCATAAGTAGACACCCATGTGTAGACACCCATGTGTAGACACCCATGTGTAGGCACCCCATGCGTAGACAGCCATGCGTAGACAGCCATGTGTAGACACCCATTAGTAGACACCCATGTGTAGACACACATGCGTAGACACACATGTGTAGACACCCATGTGTAGACACCCATGTGTAGACACCCATGTGTAGACACACATGCGTAGACACATATGTGTAGACACCCATGTGTAGACACCCATGCGTAGACACATGTGTAGACACCCATGAGTAAAAATCTTCTTCTGCAAGCATTTCACTCCGTGGGAGTTGAAGTCTTCTGTGTACTAAATAACTGTCATCAGAAGCCTCCTATTGCACATAAGAAATAACAACTTTAATGTTTGTAATTCCTGAGTTAAATATTATATAAAACAACGATGGAGAATGCAGTCTAGAACTACATTAATTCACACATTAGTCAATTAATTCACTCATTCTGTCCTGTGTATTGTCATTTTTATGATTATATTCTGTGTTTTGTTTTGTTGTGTATACCATATTAATTCATGTAAACATCCGTCAGTGATAGTGTGTTAGTCGTCATCAAGTAGAACTCCATTACCTGTCTACCACGTGAGTATTATTTTCATTCTGTTTACAATCCAGGCTCACATATTGCAAAAATTAAAGCGTGAACATACCTAATCTATAGTTATCAACGGGTGTATAGGAAATTTAATAAAAAAAGGACATGCATTTTCTGTTCACGATGTACATCGGATATAAGTATGTGTGCTGCCAAACCTCGTTTACTGTACTATATAGTCTGCTCCACATCATTTTTGCAAGATAAATTGTTATATATAATGTTTAAGAAAACGCAACATTATTTCAAACGTGTACTAAAATTTATTTTACGGAATTAATGTTTCGACCTTGACATGGAGAAACTTTCAGACTAACTAAACCAAACACGTCTCCAGTCATTTCCAACGGTCTATAGACGATGTTGGTTCGACCAGTTCAGTCGGTTCTGGCAATGCCTGTCCGTAGGAACAGGATCTATATAGGGTCTTCTAGCACTAAGACTAGTGTCGTGTAGCAGGTTCCTGATCGTTTGATCTAAAACTCGACGAGCTGCTGGCATTGACTGGACTGTGGAGGACGCAGATTTAAATAGATTCCTTCAGCGACGCAGCCATATGAAGCGGTTTGCGGCAAGAGTTGTGACTGTAGGCCTTCCACTGTGCGGCCTTTCTGCCAAAGAGCCAGTTTGTTGAAAGCACCTCCAAAGGCGACTGATGGTGATTCAAACCACATTAAATTGTCTTGCCACTACACTTTTTGATTGTCCTGTCTGTAAACTTCTAATGATGATGTATTGTTGTTCTGTAGTGATATATATATAATACATATGAGCCATTTAATTTTCAACTGAATTTACTCGAGGACCGTCAATATTTTATTGTCATTAAATAATATGATCACAGAGTTTTGAATTCAGCAAATTTCACGGGATTCTCATGAACCTGTCACGAATTTTTGCAATAAATATTATTTTGACCTTGGCCTCTTTCATGACCTTATGAGGTGAGTACAGTTCATGTAACCACAAGAAGTTAATGACCAGGTGAACACAGTCGATAGATTGAATGATTTCCAATCAGCGAATATCTCTTACAAAGTTAACCCCAAAGATATTGTATTTATTTTTTAGAACAGTATAGAAAGTACTCCAAGAAATGGCATATCTTATTAAATGACTGAGTCGACAAAAACCACTTTAATTCGATCAGTCTTTATTCCTTTTCTGAGTTCAATGTGTCTGAAGATACTTGTATATAAGTAATATGATGAAGACTCATTTAGGTCCATTATCACTGCTTGTTCACGTCTTACCGAGTGGATATATGATTTCCTTGATAGTGTTTTTCAATCTTTTGCATAGCAAATGCCTTCATTCTTAAAAGACACTAATTATAGTTACTTCTATTCAGTTGTCTTCCGACCGCATTTATTGTTTGTTCTTTATATACTTATATACCTCATTCTTATGGTCTTAAGCATTGTAGTTCTTTCTTAATAAAGTTCTTTCATTATTGTTCTGCATCCACCTCCCACTCTTATCCGCCTTGCTGGAATAGTGCTGACAGTCTACACTTTTAAATTATATGGGGACTTTTTCGATCAAACAAGTGGTGCTACTATGGGTACTAAGATGGGGCATAGTTATGCGTGCCGTTTCTTGAGACATCTGGATCATCAAGATTGGGAGACCTATAAAGCCCCTTGTCCATTTCATTTTTTTACAGATACATCGATGATGGTATAGGTATAACTGATATGTCTGAGGCTGAATTGTCTCGTCTCATCAATTTTATCAACAATTTTAGCCATACTACTCAATTTACATCTAACTTGTACTTCTAATACTACTTCTGTAAAGTTTCTTGACATTATTGTCACAATTCACCCCTCTTACCTTAGCACATCTGTATACTACAAACTTACTGATGCACACGATTTTATGCTTTACATTTATCTTACCCACCTACTTTGTCGTAAGTCTTTGCCATTCTCTTAGATTTTTCGTTTATGTAGTGTTGACTACTTTCTCGATAAATCATACGGGATTATTGATTTTTTCCATAGACGCTCATACCATGAGTCTCCTTTCATCAGCTTGGCTTCGTATCCATAAATTCTCTCGCTATGATACCTTGATTAATGCTCAGGGTACTTCCTCTTCTGATAGAGTTATACTTGTCCTCACTTTTCATCCCCATAACTCTACTGTTCATCGAATCCTATTCAAACATAATTCCCTTCCTCAGTCTGATCCTCAAACTCGTGCCATTTTCCAGGACATTCCTCTATTTGTCTACTTGCGTAACAAAAACCTTAATGACATCTTGTTCCACAGCCATCTCAGAGCTAATGTTTCAGACCATTTTGGCACGGTTCATTGCGTATTCTGGCGTTGCTACAAATGTTTCTATGTAATTCAGTTCCGCTCCGTTTCATTTCCAAAGGCCACTTTCACTATCGATGAGGCCTTTATATGTGAATCCCATAATGTTATTTACGTTATAATATGTCAACGCCTCGACAAGAAGTATATAGGTAAAACTGGATTAAGACTGAGTGATCATTTCTGCCGCATCCCCATGAACATACAAACTTACTCCTATCACAATACTTATCATTGGCGCTGGTCATCGTGGTGGCAGCGATATTCAGGTCACTGACGTCTTAATTCCGATCATTCATTTATTAGATTTTGGCAAGTGGGGCTCTTGATGTAATGCCATTCATGTTGTTTTCAAGCATATTTATTTCATTATGTTCCCATTCCTTTTATATTTTTCAAATGCTCGTCTATATGACAATACTTGTGTACATGTACATAATTGTTACCTTAGGCGTCTTTGCTGTTCAATATTTTCTGCAGTCTAATGCTTTTGTGATAGTGCCATTAATTTTACTGGGTTTTTTTGGGTGTTCACTGTTTGTTTTGTATTTTATTTTTAAAAAGACCTTAATGTTGCAACATAGAAAATGTCTTGTATATTGTTATTGTTTGCACCAGTGCCCAATAGTGCGATAGTCTGTGCGTTCATCATAAAACTCATCAAACCTGTGTTCTACATAAGTAATATTTTTCCAAGAACACTAGAACATGCACAATTTCTCACTTTATGATGCCTTCAGCGTACTATTTGTGTTAGTCAGTTAGTTGGTCGTTGGATCATCGTCATTGTACTTCGGACAAGTTCATAGGTGCTCAGATCTCTCCTTGAGTGTATCCGCCATTACACGTTGACTGACAGTCACAGTACATTGTTGATTGACCATCATTCTCTTTCGCCCACGAATACTCTCCTTTCTAGCGACACCACATTTCAAACCAAGTTCCTTTATTCTAATCATGGAACAAGAGTCATCGTCACTTGTACAGTCATTTGTTCGTGCGTTTTCCCGTAGAGCATTCAAAATGTCTGCCCGATCCATCGCTCCACCAACAGCCGTAGTAGCAGCGTGGGCGGCCAACCTATCTGTTATCTCATTACCCCGGACTCCCGCGTGTCCCGGCACAAAAATAAAAGTTACTGTACGCACACAGGAATTATTCACTGCATCCAGCCACTGTTCTCGAACGTACCCCGCCTGAACTTTCACAATCATGTTCATGGAGTCACTGAGTATACAGGCATGCTCGCAGACAGTCTGTGAGCAGACCCATTGCAAAGCTTTAGTCACTGACAGAATCTCCATTTTCATGCTGCTTGTTGTCTGAGCGACTGCACCACTTTCCTCTCTGATAGTCTCCCTCCACCTTTGATTCGTGAAAGCCCAGGAACTCCTGATGTGTATCTCAACCGATCCATCTGTATATATATAATTATATCACCTTCCCTGGAATTCACACTGATCAGAGCCAGCACCTCCTACTATGTGTGTATGTTTTAGAATATCGAGTGTCCATCTGCGCTAACTGTTTTAGATGGCGTACATCTGAAGAAGTTAGTGCCCATCACCATGGTTGTTGAATTAGGTTATGTTTCCTAGTAAACGCACGTGACAGTGGTGAACCATGTGGCAGACCCTGAGGTATGAGTCTATGTGCTAACGTCCATGTACTTAAACTATTTTGCCACACTCCATCTGCATCAGGAAGACAATGATATAGTTCAGAGATCGAATCAAAAACTCCACAGCCCAGCAATGAAAGCACAAGAAGTAAGAACTCCACAGCCCTGCAATGAAAGCACAAGAAGTAAGAATTTCACAGCTCAGTAATGAAAGCACACGCAGTAATAACTCCACAGCTCAGCAATGAAAGCACAAGAAGTAAGAACTCCACAGCCCTGCAATGGAAGCACAAGAAGTAAGAACTCCACAGCCCAGTAATGAAAGCACAAGAAGTAAGAACTCCACAGCCCAGCCCCAGCAATGAAAGCACAAGAAGTAAGGACTCCACAGCCCAGTAATGAAAGCACAAGAAGTAAGAACTCCACAGCCCAGCCCCAGCAATGAAAGTACAAGAAGTAAGGACTCCACAGCCCAGTAATGAAAGCACAAGAAGTAAGAACTCCACAGCCCAGCAATGAAAGCACAAGAAGTAAGAACTCCACAGCCCAGCCCCGGCAATGAAAGCACAAGAAGTAAGGACTCCACAGCCCAGTAATGAAAGCACATGAAGTAAGAACTCCACAGCCCAGTAATGAAAGCACAAGAAGTAAGAACTCCACAGCCTAGTAATGAAAGCACAAGAAGTAAGAACTCCACAGCCCAGTAATGAAAGCACAAGAAGTAAGAACTCCACAGCCTAGCAATATAAGCGCACGAAGTAAGAACTCCACAGCCCAGTAATGAAAGCACAAGAAGTAAGAACTCCACAGCCCAGCAATGAAAGCGCACGAAGTAAGAACTCCACAGTCCTGCAATGAAAGCACAAGAAGTAAGAACTCCGCAGCCCTGCAATGAAAGCTACAAGTATCCTACCAATCCACTATAAACATCCTCCAGACTAATCGTTAAGACAAGTTTCTGACTTAAATGAAAAATCTGTATAAGCATCATTTGCAAACGAAATAGTTTTATCACATATCATTTGTCATGAACGGTAGCCATCCAGTATGTCAGGAAGGATTTCTTCTGTTTCAGATTGCGTATTAGTCTTCTGGTCACTATCTGCATCCAGTAAATTGCCAAATACGTTTTCAAATTGAAACTATCATAGATAATGACTGCTCTAATGCCCACCTCGTAAGACTAAGAAAACCTAAATATGCTTACCTTAAACTTCCACTGATAACACATGAAACAAATATGCCAGGTAGACCTGGAAAGTCTCCAAGGATATCCATAACGTATAGAGGAACCAGCTAGCGGAAACAAGATGACAATATATCGTAATCAAATACTAGCGTATATATGTTTTATAAAATTTGAAAGCGTTATATAATTTCGTGACAACTCAATGGAACTGCAGCAGGTCCACCCACACAGTATCGTATTGCAACAGGTCAACCTGCCCAGTATCGTATTGCAGCAGGTCCACCCACCCAGTATCGTGTTGCAGCAGGTCCACCTGCTCAGTATCGTGTTGAAGCACGACTAGGCATCATTGATTTAAGATTTCCGAACATTAAAAAAAAGACTACGTACAGAAAGAATATCTCAACTGAATGAATGACGTTCTCTAAAATACATTCACTGAATGAATGACGTTCTCTTAAATACATCAACTGAATGAATTCTCTAGAAGACAACAATTGAATGAATGACGTTTTCTTGAATACATCAACTGAATGAATTCTATAGAATACAACAATTGAACGAATGGCGTTTTCTTGAATACATCAACTGAATAAATGGCGTTCTCTAGAATACATCAACTGAATGAATGACGTTCTCTAGAATACATCAACTGAATGAATGTCGTTCTCTTGAATACATCAACTGATTGATTGGCGTTTTCTAGAATACATTAACTGAATCAATGACATTCTCTAGAATGCATCAACTGAATGACGTTTTCTTGAATGCATCAACTCAATGAATGACGTTCTCTTAAATATATCAACTGAATGAATATCTTTCTCTATAATAAATCAGCTGATTAAATCACGTTCGCTTGAATACATCAACTGAATGAATGACATTCTTTTGAATATATCAACCAAATGAATAACGTCCGTTTGAATACGTCAACTGAATAAATGACATTCCCGGAAATATATCAACCGAATGAATAACGTTCTCTTAAATACATCAACTGAATGAATGACGCTCGCTTGAATATATCAGCTGCATGAATAACGTTCGCCCGTGTGTTGCTGAGCCCGAAATGGGAGCAAAGAATAGCAACACTGTTTACCTTCCACGCATGTCGTAAAAAGCGACTAAGAAGGTTATGGGATGGAGTTGACTGTCCCATCCCAAATAGGGTCAGTGACCCAAAGCCATGCTGAAGTCGGATGTGTCAGGCCGAAATGCGCAGATATCGCAACAATGCTGTAAACCATGACACAATGTATTCCGTTCTCCGGATTACATCCTGCTAATATGCAGGAGTTTGAGAATGCAGAATAAGAAGAAGAATAACGTTCTCTTGAATATATCAACTGAATCAATGACGTCCACTTGCCCTTTTAGTCTGCTTATGCATTCCACAATCCATGCGGTGTTACTGAAGAAAAAAGACCAGACCAACTTTCCTTTTGTCAATTGAATCACTGTTACGAGTGGTAGTTCTATGGATCTAGTTGACATTATAACATCTCGTACGAGATAGATGTATTGGAATCAAGTAAACATTCCTGCTTACCGTCTTCTCGGAAACTACCATCCATTAACATATTTTGGTCTGCAAACCCCATAGGCACAGTGGGTGATAAATCGGCACGGCATAGAGCAGATGCTCACTCGTCGTTCTTGTCGTGAGATAGAAGAGCTGTAACAGTCCACGGAAGCTCCCTTGAAATAAAAGCATTTCAAAAGCGGGTGTGCTGGGCCGGATTGCGCAAATAACGTATCTCCGCTGTAAACCAGCGGCGCTACGTACTTATCTTCCTTGGTGACAATCACATTTGGTGTTGGTTGTTAGCGAAGGCTGATAAAGAAGAAGACATTATTTAAAAAACAACAACAACAGAACTAGTTATTACACTCACTTGATCAGTTGTGAAAAAAACCCACACAAAGTGTTATTACACTCACTTGATCAGTTGTGGAAATAAACAGAATTAGTTATTACACTCACTTGATCAGTTGTGAAAAAAACCCACACAAAGTGTTATTACACTCACTTGATCAGTTGTGGAAATAAACAGAATTAGTTATTACACTCACTTGATCAGTTGTGAAAAAAACCCACACAAAGTGTTATTACACTCACTTGATCAGTTGTGGAAATAAACAGAATTAGTTATTACACTCACTAGATCAGTTGTGGAAATAAACAGAATTAGTTATTACACTCACTAGATCAGTTTGGAAAAAATAAGCAGAATTAGTTATTACACTCACTAGATCAGTTTGGAAAAAATAAGCAGAATTAGTTATTACACTGACGTGGTTAGTCTTGGAAAAAAAAAGTACTCACTTGGTCAGTTTTTTCAACAAGTCCATAAGCAATTGGATGACAGTCTGCGTAGAAAGCGTACATGACAATGCCAATCATACAGCATGCGCTGACTATGAATGCGAGTCCAGGCAAGTTTATCCACATGGCCCTGTCATTTGTATTAAAGAGAAATAATGTATTGTTACTTTCTGATATCAATTGTAGTTGGATATATTGTTATCTTTTCTGATATCAATTGTAGTTGGATATGGGGGGGGGGGGTCTAAAAAAGCTGACAGTTTTTTACAATGAGGAGGAAAAATTTATTAAAAGTTCTCCACCTATAATTGTCTTGATCAAGTCAGTTTATCTTATTTAAGTTTATCCTTTCTCTGTTTGTACACACAGACTTTCTAGATGACACAAGAATATGTTAGACTTCACAAAACCTGTACAAATTGATGCCAGGATGATTTTTTTTCAGTCAGTACCAAGTCATTTTCCATGTTGTTGTTCGTTCATCACAACCGATGATGACCATTTATTACATCCACTTTATGAAATTCCGTTAGAGTTATGTCCTTGACCATGATCTCTACGCTGAACTGCTAAATGACTTGGACAATTTTGGCATGACATGACCACCATAGATGGTGCTTGATCTATTTGTGACTTCCTATCTACCCTCCCCTGTTGAGCTGCTGAATTTATAATTTTTTCCCACAATATGCTGTTAATTTATTGACTGTAGAACGCCATGTACATATTACTGTGGACAGAGTGCTGCGGAGAGCCATAACCGCCTACGCCAACCGGCACGGCACCTGAAGATGATGATGAGAACGCCATGTAACATTTTCCCACACATGAGTGTCCATCTCACATACTGTCTGTAACTCATCTTGTCTGACGCAACTATCATCGGTATACTTGGCGTAGCCAGTTAATAAAAAGCACGGAAAAAGTAGCATACGTTAAGATAAACTTTTAACAATCAGAACGCAGAACTATTTCGATGACGGACGTGGTATTCACGAAACTCCCAAACTTGTCTACATACTACTGTTCTACATACTAGTGTTCTACATACTAGTGTTCTACATACTAGTGTTCTACACACTACTGTTCTACATACTAGTGTTCTACATACTAGTGTTGTACATACTAGTGTTCTACATACTAGTGTTCTACATACTAGTGTTCTACATACTACTGTTCTACATACTAGTGTTCTACATACTACTGTTCTACATACTAGTGTTCTACATACTACTGTTCTACATACTAGTGTTCTACATACTACTGTTCTACATACTAGTGTTCTACACACTACTGTTCTACATACTAGTGTTCTACATACTAGTGTTCTACATACTAGTGTTCTACATACTAGTGTTCTACATACTAGTGTTCTACATACTAGTGTTCTACATACTAGTGTTCTACATACTACTGTTCTACATACTAGTGTTCTACATACTACTGTTCTACATACTAGTGTTCTACATACTACTGTTCTACATACTAGTGTTCTACACACTACTGTTCTACATACTAGTGTTCTACATACTAGTGTTCTACATACTACTGTTCTACATACTAGTGTTCTACATACTAGTGTTCTACATACTAGTGTTCTACATACTAGTGTTCTACATACTACTGTTCTACATACTAGTGTTCTACATACTACTGTTCTACATACTAGTGTTCTACATACTACTGTTCTACATACTACTGTTCTACATACTACTGTTCTACATACTACTGTTCTACATACTACTGTTCTACATACAAGTGAAATTAGATAAGGAGACGGGAAATCCAGGGAAAGTTTCTTGACAACCGACTGTTTTTATGACATCGTACATGTCCTTTTGTAATCATTGTTCGAACTCTACGTTATTCACAGTTTGTCTTTCCAAGTATCCATGTTTTTCTAGGTTTGTACCTATCTATCGTGTCATTTGTTGCTACATACGTTTTTCTGGATCTCGGCTATTTAATTGAGTTTCTATTTCTAACGGTTCTTGTATCGTTGATAATATTGTCTGCTCGTGTTATATACTCTATGGGCCTATGTAATTTGAACAGTTCTTCTAAGAAATCGCCATTCATAACTCAAGTTTGTGTTTGCTTTAGTACTTGCCTTTTATGTTTTCGACCCATGCAGCAAGACTAATTGGGCATTATAATTGTATATATTTATAATTCAGTTTCCAAACATGATAGAAACACACACAGACATTATACAATGGGTAGCTTTCAAATGTTCCCGGAATAGTAGACTAGTGTTTGAATTAAAGATAATGTTATGAAGTGTATATGTTTACTAGCTGGTAATAACCTCGATGAAAAGACATGGCTGTTGTGAACTTCACATATAGGCCTACTCTCGAAGAGAAGATACAGATATTAGTTTGTCGCTTGTGCTAGTTGTATCGTTAAAGTTGAAAATGTCCTTGATTGAACAGCGCACAAATGTCACATTCTGTGTTTTGCTTGAGAAGTTCCCATCAGAGACACTAACATTGCCTAATAAAGCAATTGGGGATACCGCTAATAAGAAATCGCAAATATTTGTGTGGCACAAGCGTTTCCGTACAGGTCGTGTTAGTGTCGATGAGAATAAAAACAAATGGAGAACAAACAGTTGAATTATGCTGCGTGACGATACGCCGTGACATCCATCCAAACTAGTAACGCAGTGCCTCGCAAAACACAATGTGTAAAACTTAGAACAGAACAGCGTCCATATTCTCTAAACCTTGCACGGGTGGATTTTTTCTCGTTCCCTTCCTTGAAATCAGCACTGTAAGTACATCATTTCAAAAATGTAGATGACGTTATGACCAATGCGACAAGACAGCTGAGAGATGTGTCAAAGAATGGGTTCTACGAATGTCTCCAACTGCTGTATGAACATTGACACAAGTGTGTAATTGCCGAAGGAAATTACTCGTACTTTGAAGGAAATATAGTGTAGATAATTCTATCGTTACTTATTGCTATAGAATCCACTAATTCTGGGAACTTTGCAAAGCTACCGCGTAGTTAGTACAAACGTACATTTAACAAATATAGGAGAAATGATATTGCTTACAGTTTAGCTTTCTCAACTGTTGGACAACTGAGACATCGCTGAATTTGTGCTTGATTGACACCATACAAATACCCCCAGAAAGCCCATCCGCCGAACACCATAGACCACACAGAGTGACGTGTTCTTGGATCAAAACTAAAGCTGCAAAGAGTTAATACGTAGTAGACATTACTCTAATTACTGAAACTAAAGCTGCAAAGAGTTAATACGTGGCTGACGTTATTCTAATTACTGAAACTAAAGCTGCAAAGAGTTAATACGTGGCTGACGTTATTCTAATTACTGAAACTAAAGCTGCAAAGAATTAATACGTAGCAGTCATTATTCGAAATACTGCATTTTAAAACATTGTTGCAGGTATTAAATGTGACTGTTCGAGCAAAAGCAGTCTGTCTTAAGTACATACAGCCAGTCCCAATATCAATTATACAATCATATGGATTCATTGGCATATCCTTCAAAAATTACGCTATTTCACTTTTCCGTTTTTTCCATTGGTCACTTTTTTGTATTCGTTGTGTCGACAACCAATTAAAATAACAGGAAAAGTAAAATAGGGTCACTTTTGAAGGACGCCTCCAATGTGTCAAGAGGACTTTACAAAATTACAAGAGACTTGAGTACAATATTATTTTTCCGAAATTTGTTTGCGTTTTTTGGAGCATCAACGTCTTCGACGTCATAACTGTTCTTGACAGATAATACAGAGACATAACAATGACATTCATAACTGTTCTTGACAGATAATACAGAGACATAACAATGACATTCATAATTGTATTTGAAAGTTAATACAGAGACATAACAATGACATTCATAACTGTATTTGGCAGATATGCAGAGACACAACAATGACATTCATAACTGTATTTGACAGATATGCAGAAACATAACAATGACATTCATAACTGTATTTGACATGTATGCAGAGACACAACAATGACATTCATAACTGTATTTGACAGATAATTCAGAGACATACCAATGACATTCACGCATGTTGTTGCATCTGTGGGTCTCACCAATGGCCCACTAGACATACCACCAATGCAACAGAAAACCTTAGTAGATGATATGCCGTTATATTGAGGTTGTTTTCTTATAGAAGCTTCATGGCACGTCATCTATACAATTATGCTCTTTATTTTGTTGTTGAAATGTGTTTCATGTTTACCTGAATATATATGTATGCACCCTCTGTGGTTGAGAGAGAGCCAGAGATGTGCTGTGCAGCACTGGGGAGGAGGAAACTGAAAGCACTGTTTTTTTCATATGGCTGAAAACCATCATATAGGCACAGTGACTCAGGACGTGACAATCCTTTTGACTTGAACATTTGGTTGCATGCCTAGAGCAATAAAGAAGTTCGGCATAACCAGTAGTCAATTGGTGGCGGGGAATGAGCACAGTGAACCCTACCTAGGCTACAGTGGCTAGGAGCAGTGCATAGGTTGAAACCCATCTTGCTGGAGGTGTGATAGTTATTCTCTGGCTCTGTCCGGGGGTGGGCCGAAAATCCACAGACTTCCCTGCAATATAATGCCATTTAATGGCATTTGGTCAAAGGACATGAGCCCATGGACCGTTGAACCAACCAACCAACCAACCAACCAACAATGATGTTCATAAATGCTCTTGGCAGATAGTTAGTTGTCCGATCATCAACATGGCACTCCGGACATTTCCATATGTTTTCCAATCTTATATATAATATGTCCTTTAGCATGTTGTAACTGACTGTACCGATCTCAAATATAGTATGTCCTTCAGCAGCATGTTGTAACTGACTGTACCGATCTCAAATATAGTATGTCCTTCAGCATGTTGTAACTGACTGTACCGATTTCAAATATAGTATGTCCTTCAGCATGTTGTAACTGACTGTACCAATCTCAAATATAGTATGTCCTTCAGCATGTTGTAACTGACTGTACCAATCTCAAATATAGTATGTCCTTCAGCATGTTGTAACTGACTGTACCAATCTCAAATATAGTATGTCCTTCAGCATGTTGTAACTGACTGTACCAATCTCAAATATAGTATGTCCTTCAGCATGTTGTAACTGACTGTACCAATCTCAAATATAGTATGTCCTTCAGCATGTTGTAACTGACTGTACCAATCTCAAATATAGTATGTCCTTTAGCATGTTGTAACTGACTGTACCAATCTCAAATATAGTATGTCCTTTAGCAGCATGTTGTAACTGACTGTACCAATCTCAAATATAGTATGTCCTTTAGCAGCATGTTGTAACTGACTGTACCAATCTCAAATATAGTATGTCCTTTAGCAGCATGTTGTAACTGACTGTACCAATCTCAAATATAGTATGCCCTTCAGCATGTTGTAACTGACTGTACCGATCTCAAATATAGTATGCCCTTCAGCATGTTGTAACTGACTGTACCGGTTCTGTGTTGGGTGATAACTATTGTGATGCCTATATGCAACTCGTTTCTTTCAACAAAACGCTTCAGGTCGTACATTCTAGTCCTAGACACGGAAGTAAAAATACACCAACATCATCCAACGGCCCTTTGCATTACCAATAGTCACTGTAACCATTATCGTGGCAGATAATGTAGAAATCTAACAATGACAAAGCAGACATGGAACTGAATGTTGTTTCGATCCTCGGAAACTACCATCAACTGGCTCTTTCTTCCTAATTGTAATGTGGGTGGTTAATCAACTGATAGACGCAAGCATTCAAGGATGATGCTGTTACTGCTGTATTTACAAATGGATGAGAATGATATTTACTAAGGTGGTGATATTTTTGGTTCTCAGTCCACGATTGCAAACATTAGTAAAGGTAGGTAGCAATATGAAATGATTGGCTGGGATCGGCGGTTTATGATCACGTCGTCTACTCCATGTACACATTATCTTTGGCGTTAAAGAGAATAAACGGAAGGTTTGCATTCAATGAGTTTGTAGTTGGTTGGTTAGTTGTTAAGAGATAAGGCTAGTTTTGCAGCTGCTTAAAAGGTCCTGTTGAGCATGGTCACTCCGCTTGATGGCGCACCTAAATTTTTATTAGACATGATCCATTTAGTTGTGAGCGGGTAGCTCTTGACAGAACATAGTTTTTTTCTGTTGTGTAACCAGTTGCGGTAGCGACAATAGACGCCAAAATGTTCGGCGTCCCCTCCCATGTTTACACAATTTACATAGTGTCCATAAATTTATAGTTATTTACTATAATCATTAGTAAATATTTTAAAAAAAAGAAAAAGATTTCGCCGATTTAAAACAAAAAAGTAATTACTAACGTTTCATTGCATATAATTTTTAAAGCGAAAAGAAAGAAGACGAACGACTATAATCATTATGGAAAGATAATCGCAGGTTTGTTTATTGTTTCAATTTTATCTGTCCTTGATGCCACAACATTACTTGGTATGTTTCAATTCACAGCTACACATTTTATTGGCTTCAGAAAATCTGATCTTTTATCTTTTAATAGCGATTGAACTGTTCTGTCACACGCTGGCTTCAGACCAATCATACGCTTCGAATTAATTTATGATGACGTGTACTCAGAACCGCAAACGGAAATCTCATAAATTAACCTGTTACATTTTTTTAATCTGTGCATAAATTATTAGTTTTGTATGTATGTAACTAATAATATTTCAGATATTCCATGAACAACAATCGTCTATCATGTTTGAATTTCTTGTCGACTGTGAAGAAACAATTAAGTGTCCTTACGTCAGAATCAATATTTATTGAGAGGGTGATGGACCTTCTCTCAGGAAAAAAGAACAGACTCCTGGTGCTGCCTTACACGATTAAATAAAGTTTGTTAAAAAAAAAACTAGTTCATGTTTTATATAGGGTTGTAACTACGGGTTTCTAGTGGGAAAGGGGGGGGCTACATATCTACTAAAAGAAAGGTCACTCGGCGTCACCATTCTAAACATTCAGGCTACGTCACAATGTGTAACTAAGTTGACACCCTGACTCATGTAATGTTGTCTCGAACGCATGGTAGTGTAAGGAGGGGTGGGGGGAGGGAGTTTATGAATGCATGTTTAGTCCCCAGGGAGACAATTCAGGCCGCCAGTATCTCAGGATTACCACGCCTTGCTAGGCACATCACGCACTTATGAGCCACCTTTCCCATCATTCTTCTGTAAGATCGGTTGACCCATGCACGGTGATGGCACACATAACGTTTCCCCATTACTTAGTAGTCTGCAGCAGAAAGACAACAGTTCAATGTTTGCTAGCCTGTATCTCTTCCTCACCCGTTGGGATTATTTGATAGAAGATAAAAGTAATAACTTGAGTCAAGAAGTGATAATGATGATTTTTTCATAGATGACAGGTTATCACCCTGTTCCCAACTTTCCTTAGTCGATTCCTGGAAAGAAGACATTGATCCTATTCTTTGCACCTTGAACTAAAAGTAGGGGCCCTGGTTGCCACACGAGCGATTGATTAGGGAAAAATGATATTAAGTTAATAGGTCTGGGCACACTTGGTTCAGCCTGAGAAGTATAATAAACAACAGGCCACATAATAATCAGCATAAGAATTGTAGTCAACAACAAGTCACATAATAATTAACGTGAATGATGCAGTTGGATGTGGCGGTGGGCACATGAGAAAACAAGGCTGCATGGAGTGTAGTAATATCTGTTTATAAACAATAAGGAATCAACAGTAACATAACTTCCCTCCTTATTGCTGCTTGTATAGTAACTCACTCACTGTAGCAGACAATGGGTTCCCTCCTTGTTGCTGCTTGTATAGTAACTCCGTTCACTGTAGCAGAGGGGTGCAAAGGGGAACGCATTGCTCTACGCGGACCCAGGGTTAGCAGATAACCAAGATCCTAAATATGTACCTCCTCGCGGTGTACCCTGGTAACAGAAAACAGCAGCTCGAGCTGATTCTGGCCAAACCATTTTGGGATCGTGTCCGAGAGTGTGGAGGTAGCAGATGGAAAGAGATTTGACTGCAAAAGAGACAGACAATATCTCCGACACCACCAGCAACACCACATACAGCGACACTGTCGACATACAGTGAAGCTAGTTAGTCCAGTCCGAACATTGGAGGGCGGCCAATGAAAAAAGCATGAAAAGGTTGATGCATACCCAATAATGGGCGTCCAGCAAAGCAAAAAGCCCTTGCCTAACTCTAATGTCGAGTCTTCCTATACCGGAAAAATGCTCGCAAAGAGAAAGAATGCCGTAACCGATAGGCTCAGGCAAAAAAAGCGACAAAGACAGCAGTCCTGGCCCAACTCTACTGTCAAGCTTTCCTATACCGGAAATACACTTGCAGAAAGAAAGAGTTCCGTACCCGATGGGCTCAGGCACAAAAGAGACAACGATTTTAGCCCTGGCCCAACTCTACTGTCAGGTTCTCCTATACCGGAAATACACTTGCAGAGAGAAAGGGTTCAGTACCTGATGGGCTCAGGCGCTATTGGGACAAGGTCGCTCAGCTCGACAACGCCTTGCTCTCAATCGCGTGGTGTGAGACTCGAACTTGGGCGAGGGGTTCACGATGTCGGTGAATGACACCTCGGCTAAGAGGGCGAACGAGCCAGGGTCCAACTCTTCTGTTGAGTTCTTCCTCTTAAGGAACCAGGCTCACGGATGCGAAACGGTTTAGTACCCGATGGGCACAGGAACGGTACGTCCAATTAAACGAGGCAAGTTCATAGACAGTGGAACACCTCGTGCGAGACAGAAGTGAGCACAAAATCGTCTGGGCGATGAGTCACTGCACACATGCGTGCCTGGCGACAGATAGGGAGGCTGTCACAGGCTAGGGTAGCCCACCAGAATTGTCAAGGCATGCCGAAATAGGATGTGCTAGGCCTACAAGGCGCATAATGGTAGCATAACGTAAACACGCTCCCGACGAAAATCGCACGCATATCCGTGCTAGTTACAATATAGCGAACGCAAAACAAACAACAACACTGTAGCAGACAATGATTTCCCTTTTTTGTTGCTGCTTGTATATTAACTCCATTCACTGTAGCAAACAGTGGGTTTCCTTATTGTTGCTGAGTGAATAGTACCTCCCTTCACTGTAGAAGACAGTGTGTTTCCGTCTTGTTGCTGCGTGCATAGTACTTCCATTCATTGTAGAAGACAGTAGGTTTCCTTCTTGTTTCTGCGTGTATAGTACTTCCCTTCACTGTAGCAGACAATGGGTAGCGTTTTCACCATCATCATGTTAGGCCTAAAAAAACTTATGACCATGTCTCTCTACCGTACAATGTCCTCAACTCGCGATTCAACCGTAAATTAAAAAGAAAAGGGGGGGGGGTTCTGGGGTTCAAACCTTCCCCCTCCTTGGAACTTAGTACATCCTCTTAGTATTAGAAATTTAGTCAACAGACGAGTAAACGACTCCCCTTACGCTCTGCGAGTCACTACGAGAGGCAACTAACTTGTCGCCAACCAATAAAAATATGTATATAATGTCACAAATACTCATAATTAGTTGATATACCTACTCATCAAATACAATACGACCCCTTGAGTCAGCAATCTCCCAAGCTTTCTGGAAACCTCCCTGAACCAGCGATCCCTGAATGAGCACTGCCAGAAGGCCTGCAATGATGACGCCTGCTTGGAAGGTATCAGTCCACAAAACAGCTTTCATGCCACCCTGAACACGAAGCAAAAACTAAGTTGATATACACAACTATCACATGCATCTCTTCTTCTTTCTCAGCGAACATTCTCAAACTCCCGCTGGATCTCCCTTGTTGCAGAGCCATGATCCTACTAGATTTCCAGCAGGTTGTAGTCCAGAGAATGGAAATGCGTTCAGTAAGTCCTTTAACGAGTCCTTGTAGCTCTTCCTTTGGCCATCTTGAGATCGTATACCCTTCTCTAGCTCACCATAGAGAAGTATCTTTGACAGACGATGGTCTGGCATACGCACCAAATGACCTGCCAACGAATCTGTGTCTGCATCAGGATCGTGTAATGCTTGGGATACCAGCTCTATCAAGGACAGTGGTATCTGGAATCTTGTCTTGCCATCTGATGTTCATAACTTTTCTGAGACAATTTGTATGAAAATGATTGAGTTTTTTCACATGATGATGACATATATGAGAGATCGATGTACATGGAGAAATATGATCGTCAATGCCATTCGGCACGGCATTTGATGATGATTATTCTAGTTTTGAGTTTGGCTATATTCCTATCTATGAGTTATCGCTATTATTCTAGTTATGAGTTCTGGATACATTCCTATTTATTAATTATGACTATATTTCTAGTTGTGTGCTATCGCAATATTTCTAATTATGAGTAAATAATTATTTTTAGTCATGAGTTATGACAATATATATAGTTATGATTATGGCTACATTTCTATGTATAAGTTATGGCTATATTTCTAGTCTAGAATCTTTATTATATTGTGTATAGGAAAATCATATATTATCAACTATATATTCTACAAATTCTTCTTGCCCTTCTATCTTCACATTGTCTTAACCTCCCGTCAGGTGTGGCTTTCATAAAGTGGATATTCTGAATGGCATAAGCGAACCTAATACAGGACTTATATTATGAAACAAATATTGAAAAACATAACTTAACAAGGAAGTGCTGCATTTTTCATAAACTAAATAATTTACACGAACAATAACAAACTCACTTACCACAGTGGTATAGAATGTGACAACGCATCCCATCGCGACCACCGATCCCCATAAGTGAACACCTGTGACTGTATCATGCAAAACAGAATAAAACAAAGTCAATCGTCAGAAGAAACAATACTAGTGAGATAAGTGGTGCAGGTGTCATACAGCAGACGTTTTGTTGTAATTGTTATATGCTGGATAAATGCAATAATAATGGACAAGACTATTGTTGACAAGAGATGGATGAAGACATTCATTATCAACAATTGCAAACGATTTAGCTTTACACTGTGTTACAGATTAATGCCGAGTCTCAACAATCACAAACTGTGTAGCTTCACACTGAGCTACAGATAAATGCCGAGTCTCAAAAATCACAAACTGTGTAGCTTCACACTGTGCTACAGATAAATGCCGAGTCTCAAAAATCACAAACTGTGTAGCTTCACACTGTGCTACAGATTAATGCCGAGTCTCAATAATCACAAACTGTGTAGCTTCACACTGTGCTACAGATTAATGCCGAGTCTCAATAATCACAAACTGTGTAGCTTCACATTGGGCTACAGTTTAATGCCGAGTCTCAACAATCACAAACTGTGTAGCTTCATACTGTGCTACAGATTAATGCCGAGTCTCAACAATCACAAACTGTGTAGCTTCACATTGGGCTACAGTTTAATGCCGAGTCTCAACAATCACAAACTGTGTAGCTTCACACTGTGCTACAGATTAATGCTGTGTCTCAATAATAGCAATATCAGAAGACTTAACAAACACAATAAATCAATCAATAAACCCGTAACCCTTTAGGGTTGTAGGGGTACCACATTGGATACCTCAGCACACAGAGTCCTCCAGCGAATTCTATCCTCAGCCTTGCGGATGAGTGTGGAAATATCGTTCCCTGTCCATTCCTTGATGTTGTCTGACCATGCCTTTATTTGTCCTCCTCTGCTTCTTCCACCCTCGACAGTTCCCTGCAGTGTTGTTTTTGACAAGGAATCATGTCTACATACATGTCTGAACTATGCTAGTTTATAAACACAATATCAATCCTGGATTACATCAGAAGACAACAGATTAAGTGGTTTTCACATATTTTCAGACTTCCATCATACAGTGCCACTCAAAAAGTATTACTATACAGACGCGATGAATACAAAGCCAGAGACTGACCAAGTAAAAGATGGATTCCAGAAATAAAACAGTCAACAAAAACAAACTTATATGAAGCACACAAACAGGCCGACTTCTGAGATCTCTTCTACCCCTGACGCTGCAATGCATATATGGGGTATAAAGCGAAAAGAAAGAAACATGTATACTGTTATGTATGTATATATGTGGTATATCGTTGCAGTTCTTTGCATATATGTGTGTGTGTGAAAGTTGGAGAATGTATGATTTTTGAATATTTATGTTGTACATATTGTCTTTATTTATTGTCCCTGTTATATATAGATGTTGTCTCGGTCTATATGTTCATTCCTTTTTCTTGTATCTGCAGTTTATGTGTTGTCTTGTTATTTCATATTTTATATTGTTGTTTCCTTGGATATGTGTTATGGGATACTTGTTGATGTCTCCATAGTGTGCTTTTAACATACATGTTGTCGTTCTATATCATTACGGTGTTGTATCAGCTGCGCTGAATGTCTCCTCTTCCGTTCATTCATTCTCGTATCTCTGATGAACATGTTGCCCTATTTATTTGTGCCTTTGTTCTTGTTTCATTATCCTGGTTGTACGGTCGAGAGGTTAGAGCGTTGGTCACACGTTTGTGCGATCCAGTATTCAATTCCTGATAAAGGTTGTGTTTCTTTGTTTTCGAGGATACATTTTAAAAACACAAGAACTGTCTCTGTACATGATGTATCGACAGCAAGGGACAACTGCCTTTGTAACATAGCCGTACGTACCACCTCCCTGTATCTCCCATTCTGGGAAATGAGCAGCATTGACACTTTTTATTTATCATCATGGTTTCTCGTCATAGTGTTCTAAATCTCCTCTTAGTGCGCAATATCTTCTTGGTGATACCCATATTTGTTTTTATAAAACTGTGTGCAATAAGTCATGATCCCCACCGAAGACGGATGTGTCGGACCATTGGCGCAATTACAATGGCGACATAACGCATTTCCATTCTCATGACTACATCCTGTTGGAAATCTAGTAGGACCATTGTCCTACAACAAGAGAGATCAAGCGGGAGTTTGAGAATGAACGCTGAACAAGAAGAAGAGGCCATGATCATCCCGCATGATAAATAAAGTCATGTGAAGAATAGAACTAAATAAGTGTATTTAAATAATTAAATAAGCATTTGTAAATAACTAAATAATTAATAATGTGTAAAGAAACACCGAAATAAGCGCATGTAAATAACTAAATAATAAAGTGTGAAGAACTAAATACGCGTATGTCAATAACTAAATAAGAGTGTATACAGAACTAAATAAGTGTGTGTAAATAACTAAATAATAAAGTGTGAAGAACTAAATAAGTATGTGAAGAATAGAACTAAATAATAATGTATGATGAACAGTAATAAATAAGAGTGAGTGTGTTAATAACAGAACTACATAATAGTGAATGAAGAATAGAAATAAATAAGAGTGGGTGTGTGAAGAACTGAAAATAGGTTCTCTAGTTAGATGTACACAGTGCCAGTCAAGATTTCTGTATTAGAAAATGCTTACCGGCATTGAGTGCCAGCGATGGAGCATACAACAGGAAAGCCATATAAATAAGCTGAAAGATGCACAATAAAATGTGTTATTTATAGTTTTATATCACGATGGTGACATAACATTGCATCTTGTTTAACTAAATATAACAGTCAAGCCTTCTATAGTGACCAACCCGTGAACATTAGTTCATATTAGTTATTAGTTAGTTTGTTGCTTTGGTGCCAAAGGCGGCACATAGGGTAGAAGTTATGTTTCTCCATGCCTAGCAGTTCGCTGCAAGTTATTATAGTTCTTGAGTGGTATTATTACTCATTGCGTCGTTCTAGATTGTTTTGCGTAGATTCCACACTTTCGTGTTCCTTTTGCAGACCATGACACAGCTTGGTGGATAAGTCGGTTCTCTTCTCATCTAAGCACATTGCCTAAATATCTTTCTGCCAACGTCTATTTCTAATAATAGTGGACATATTCTTGTTTGGATATGTCTCTTATTGATTCACCTGTGACAAAGTGTTTCCAATCTATGTTCAGGATTTTTCGTAGACATTTATTCTCAAAATTATCGAGTCTTTTTAATATGTTTTAAGTGGATTTTCAGCTATCACAACTGTAGGTTAGAACAAGGATCACGTTAGGTACCGTAGGTTAGTACATGGATCACGTTAGGTACCGTAGGTTAGTACAAGGATCACGTTAGGTACCGTAGGTTAGTACAAGGATCACGTTAGGTACCGTAGGTTAGTACATGGATCACGTTAGGTACCGTAGGTTAGTACATGGATCACGTTAGGTACCCTAGGTTAGTAGATGGATCACGTTATGCACCGTAGGTTAGTACATGGATCACGTTAGGTACCGTAGGTTAGTACATGGATCACGTTAGGTACCGTAGGTTAGTACAAAGATCACGTTATGTACCGTAGGTTAGTACAAAGATCACGTTATGTACCGTAGGTTAGTACAAGGATCACGTTAGGTACCGTAGGTTAGTACAAGGATCACGTTAGGTACCGTAGGTTAGTACATGGATCACGTTAGGTACCGTAGGTTAGTACAAGGATCACGTTAGGTACCGTAGGGTTGTACATGGATCACGTTAGGTACCGTAGGTTGGTACAGGGATCACGCAGGAGTTGAAAAGTTTGATCTTAATGTGTGTCTTTAAGTGTTTTGTTTGCAAGATGTTAACTAGTTTATAGAAGGCACTTGCTGCACGCGCTATAGCGTGTCATTGTTTATTTCGTCGTATCTGCATAATTTTATATTTTACTGTCTACGTTGATAACGAATTCGACTCTGTACATTTTTTGATTATTTAATTTCACAACTCTTGTCCTATCGGTGAAATTCATGGATGTCGTTTTTAAAAAAATACTAATCTGTAAGCTTATTTGTTCTGCTGTACTATGTAGTGTGGTTATTTGTTCTCAACAGCGGAGAGCAGCTAGAAAGTCACGGATAGACCAAGATTCGTCTACAGTCGTCATTCCATGTCCAAACTGTCCAAGGAAATTTACAGCTCGAATATGGCTCATTAACCATCTACGAACTCATAATCAAGGGCATAACTAAAATTGATTTTTCAAATGTGGATGTAACAAATGGTCATCATCACTTGTGATGGAAGAGCAACACACTATGTTGTGTGGTTATTTGTTCTTGAGCGTGTGCATATGTTGTGCTCAGTAGGATTATATCCGCAGTCAAGATTTGCTAATGACGTATTGTTGACCAAGGTAAATCCCATGACATTTTGTGAATGTTTATGTATGACCCAGTCAATTGCTGCTCCAAATAGCATTGATGACATAACACAGCCCTGTTTTACTCCAGATCTAACTGTAAACCATTCTGAATCACCTGTTTCAGTTCTAACACAGAATGAAGCTTCTGAATAGAAATTCTATATTATGTTTATTTAATATTTGTTAAAGCCGTGTATTTCTCAGAGTGTAGTACGGTATATGCTATCTAAAGCTTTTTGAAAGCCCACAAAGCGTATTATTAGTTCTAATTGCATCTCTATAGATTCTTCTATGATAGTTCTTAATGCAAAGATGTGGTCGATCCAAGAGTAGTTTGTTCTAAAACCTGCTTATTCTTCTCGGAGTTTTTTTTGTCAACTGTTGTTTTTATTCTGTTCATTAAGATGCTACAGAAGAGTTTACCTGGTATTGATAAAATAGTTATTCTACACCAGTTGTTAATGTTAGATCTCCAGATTTTGGAAGTTTGAAAATTATACCGTCTCTTAATTATTATTTTTTTTTGGGGGGGGGGGGGTTCTTATTTCATCCATAAATCGTTCATTAGTGTCTGCAGGTGTTTCAAAGTGTTATCATCCCCTGCCTTTAACATTTCACCCGAGATTTCATCGTAATCTTTAGCGTTGTTGGTTTTATGCTTTTAAAAAAAAAAGCTTGTTTGATCTTGTCAAGTGTGAAGTTTTCACAGGTTGTATCTAATACTTGATGGTTTTCGTCTGTGATCAGAATAGGTGTTGTCTATTGTATATCCCCAGGTGAATGATTGTTGATCACATTCACACTTGCCGTTAAGCGTAGGGGTATCATCTTAAACTGTCGTTTCAAGGCCAGATGTGTCGCCGAGGTTGCTGTAGTCCATGTTTGTTCAAGGTTATCTTAATGTTTTCTATCCACCGTTTTCTTGGTCTACCTTTGACTTTACGTCCGGATATTCTTGTATTATATGCTCTTTTTTGTATTTGGTTTGGCTTCATTCTCATAAGGTGGCCGAACCATTTTACTTGCTGTCTCTCAGTATGTTCGATACATGATATTATACCAACTCTTTTCCTAATTTCTTCATTTCTTATTTTATCTAGTTTGGTAACCATTGCAGTTTTCCTCAGACACTTCATTTCACATGTGACAATTTTTTATTTGCTGCGAAGCTATTAAAGACCATGTTTGACATTGGTAGCACAGTGTTGGTATACAATTTTTAGATATTATTGGTTTTTTAATTTCCATCTTGATCTTTGGATGAAGAAGTAATGGTGAAAGTTGGTAAGTCACTGTGTTTGCTTTCTAGCACCTTGTTTCTATTTCTCTGTCTAGTCTTTCATCTTCGGAAAAAATGCTGCCTAGATACTTAAATTCTTTGGCTTGTTTCACTTTGGTGTTATCTATTGTTATATTCTTTGGTGTTGAAGACTTGCTAATTTTCATAACTTCTGTTTTTTGTACATTAATTTTCATGTTGTACTTCTGACATGCTAACAGCAATGAATTGATGTGCTTTTGGCAAAGTTTCCTCATCTTTGTATATTAAACTTTGATCATCAGCAAATAATAAGTTCATTTATTTCATTATTAAGTTCCTCATCAGGTTTATTTGCAATGTTTTCCTCTGTGTTGATATGAGCTTCTTTTATTATTCTGTCCATGTATATGTTGAAAAGTAGGGGTGAAAGTACGCATCCTTGTCTTATTCCAGATCTTGGTTCAAAAGGTTCAGTCATTCCATCTGTTGTTCTTACTGAGCTTTGGCATTTTTGATATATCGCTTTTATATTATCTAACAGTTGTCCTCCGATGTTATACATTTCTAAAGTTTCCCATATAATGTTTCTATCTACTCTGTCGAATGCCTTTTCTTGGTCTACAAATACTGTGTTTAAATGTTGATTGTATTGGATTGCTTTTTCACTCAGTTGTCTCAGTGTGAAAAGTGCGTCTGTACAGCTTGCTCCCCTTCTGAAGCCAAACTGAGAGGGGCTCAACTGTGGTTCTGCAATGTATCACATTCTTTGTTCTATTATTTTTGCGTTGATTTTATTACCTGTGTGACTTAACAAGGAGATGCCTCTATATGATTCACACTCTCTCTTATTACCTTTGTTTTTCCATAGTGGTACAATTACTGATTTTTGCCAGTCATCTGGTACTTTTCTTTCTGACCAGGCTATTGCGAATAGTCTGGCTAACCATTGGACTCCAGTATTTCTACACGCTTTTATTGCTTCGCTTGGTATACCGTCTTCTCCTGGTGATTTATTACTTGGGCTAAGTTTTAAGGCTTCTTCTATTTCTTGATTTAGTATAAATAGTTATGTGGCTTCTATATCTTTTTGAGCGTTGGTGGGTCTATATTCTGTTGTTATTGTTGGGTTGTATAATTCCTGGAATTATTCTGTTGGTTTATTTAATAGGTATTTCTCCGGTTTTGTTCTTAACGTTTGTATTTAATGGGGTGGATGTTTGCACGCACAGACCACCATAGTATACTAAATATTTCCCTGTTGTTCCCTTTGTTTGATGCTGTTTCTGCTTATTTATCAATGTCTGTTATGTAGTTTATTTTATCTCTTCTCGGCTGAAGTTTTGTTTCTTTATCCAGTTAAAAAAAATTATTTGTTGTTTTCATACGTTAAAGTAATGTTTGACAACATGTTTAGTTTTGCTTGTTGTCTCTCTTGGATCTTAGTCCATGTATCATCGATCATTAATTAAGTTTTTGCTTTTCCTTTGCACGTGCCGTGTGTTCGTCCATCACAAGTGATGATGACCATTTCTTACATCCACTTTTGAAAATTGAGTTAAGGTATATTAGTTGCAAAGGTATATTAATTTGGAATTATTATTTAGAGTAGGGATGGGGATTAGGGTTAGAGTTATTTGTAAATTAAAAAATAAATTAGTTTTAGAATTAATTAAAAATGTGGTTGATGCCATTTGTGTCGAGAGATGTGACGTCACGGCAACCATTAATTTTATTGGTGTTACATGGAAATCCGTGACGTCAGCGTGTTAAAAATGTAAACAGTGTGCTATTTATAACACAGTGAAGAATCAAAAGCAACCTTTACCTATATGAGGTATTCCATGTTACTTGTGTAAATTTTTGTAAAGGAAACATGTGCTAGTTATCTAAAGCCATGTGGTCTTATATTTTATTTCGACATCTTTACCGTCCTCCTCTATTTTCGCGTTGAAACCGCCCATTGCTGTGACATCGTGTTTCAATGTATTGTTTACAATATCTGTGAGTGGGTTTAGAACCGGTCTTTCTGGTTTTCTGAATTTTCATTCTTTGGGGCGTAACAAAGGCGTTAGTTTGAAATATCTTGTTAGAAATTGGGCTGTTAAAATCATTTCGTTTACAGGTTTCCAACTTATTCACGTTTTTTCTGCTTTGTTTGTGATAATGGCCCTCCTTCCACGTGAATGTTATCTGTTCTCCCTGAATGAACTATGTGCACATTTTCATTGTGTAATAAACTTTTACCTGACTGTCCATCTACGTTTATTTACACCAAAAATATATAATTTATAATTACTCATCTCTTTACATATTTGTGCTGTTTTTCCTGTTTGGAAAATTATTCTTACATTCATATATCAAATTTTCGAACACTGTTTACAATCCAACAAATAAATTATCACGAACAGAAGGCATTGTTAAACACAAATCCTGAACACTATTTATACTCTAACAAATTAAACCGAGCAATCATTGCACTGCTAAATACAATCTCTGTTTTATTAACAATGGAGGATTTGACGAAGATGGGTTGTTAATCCTCCGTTCGACTTTGGCTAATGACTGTATCACAGGCCTTCTAACTGAATTAATTTGGACCCTGTTCGTTAGTTTTTGATTATTGTTGGGTTTTTAATAGGTAGCTTTTACATACTTGGAGTCGCATGCCAAAAATAGTAAAGGCCAACCAATAGAATCCACGCACATCCGAAACTAGTCAATGTTTACGTTTCAGTTGAAAATAATTCTTACAAATGACGGGAATTAAACCAGGTCTGTTCTAGCAGCGCCGAATCGCTTTGCAACACAAGTAAATAGGTTTTACCGTACTTGACCAACCACATCCTCAAAAAAAGATGTGGTCTCGCCAAGAATTTCAGTCTGTGTACTCAAGTCACTGAGAACAGACCAATCAAAACAAGGACTATTGCAACATCAACGAACATCCCGTAGAAGTATTAAAGTATCCTCAGGAACACACACACAGAACATGCATATTCGGACACAAGGACCTAAAGGCCTTCTTGTAAACATAAATAACATAGAGACAGAACAATGTTTGTTCAAATAATATCTTATATGTTTCAGTTGACAACGTCTGCTATACCCATCATCGGTAACTGTTCAACTGTCCATCACAAGTAAGAGAAAACACAACCTCCATCTTGTACTGGAAACTTTATAGATCTTGGTTATAATCAGGTCATAAAACCATCAGGTCTAATCTTTCAAACATTATTTCTCTTACAGTTATCCACACCTCTTAGTTATCTATCCACACATCTTATAGTTATCCACACCTTTTATAGTTATCCACACCTTTTATAGTTATCCACACCTCTTCCAACTGCGGAATAGAGCTCCCTATATTGTGTTACATCAGTATCAGATCGTATGATCATCAAATAAAATGGAGTTCGCCTTTTCCTAATAGAAAATATTTTTGTATTAAACCCTTTTATTAAGATCTTCCATTTCAACAACTGACATGAGTCCAATTTACTTTTAATAAAGCGTATAATAATCAAATTAATAGAGGCAGTCATTCAGGTAATTCTGCCACTACGACCTAGAGATATATATCATATTTCGTGGTTTTTGCAATATTCTCTATGAAAATCACCCTTTGTGTTTTTCGGACGGCGAGTAATGAGAATTAGAGTAAAGTCTCTTATGTGTTACTAAACCTCAAGTAGCAGTCTCTGTTTAGACTAGACTAAATTGACCTAGTGACCCATGCATGGGGATGTACCACCCATAGGCCTATCTTTTTTTGCTCGAATTTAAGGGACAAATTTCTCCTCCAAACTTGTCTAATCTTGTAGCCGTTGCATATAGATATGTGTACGAGTTAATTAATAACGGAGATCAATTAAGAGGCATGTTTAAAAGGTAAAAGTAGCTACTATGGCAACAGCCTGCAGTCCTGTGTGACGATCAATCTTTACATTGTGACAGAACCAAGATGAAGTAGAGATAGGATAGTATAGTTTTCATAACTTGTGATTCATCTATATACCAACATGTATGGTTGTCTTGTATAAATTCCAAGTCGCATCCTCTGTAGTAGTTGCAATTATTGTCATGTGAAACTTCCAAACAGAGCTCTCCTCTGTAGTAGTTGCAATCATTGCCATGTGAAACTTCCAAAAAGAGCTCTCCTCTGTAGTAGTTGCAATCATTGCCATATGAAACTTCCAAGCAGAACTCTCCCCTGTAGTAGTTGCAATCATTGCCATGTGAAACTTCCAAAAAGAGCTCTCCTCTGTAGTCATCGCACTTCCTCTGTTGGAGAACCAACCCACATTTGTTCATCACCCATTCTTCATTGTCCATCACATTCTTGTTTTACACCAAACATGACTTACCGTTTGTATAATTAACAGTGTACATCCTAAAAGTCGTGTTTCCTTGCCAAATCGCATGTGTAGGTACTGAAAATAGAAAATGTTACAAAACTGTGTGTGTACAATGATGTTTTTATGTGTGCAGGTTATCATCAGCACACACTGGACATGATACAATTTAGCAGAGTTGGACAAAATATGGCAAAGTCTGACCCGTCAAGACACTAAACCATTTTGTCTACAAGCCAGGCTTATTTAAAATTACAATATACACTCCTACCGCAGGCAATTGTGCATTTGGAACGTACAGAAATAAATCGCAAACTACTGAACATATTTACGTATGTATATTACTGTCTAATGTTCATCAATGGAATTTTTATATATAATCATTAGAACAATAAATAACCTTGCTCAAATATAGAGAATATAGCATGTAAATGACGCTCAGTAAGTGTGAATCCGACGCCACAAAAGTGCTAGTGTAATGTATTTAGCTAGAATCAACGCTAGCAACTATGCTATAGTGTTTTAAAACTTATGACTTACTTTGATTTAAAGTTAGTCTTTGGCCCGAGTATGCAATATGTAGACAACTTAAAATAAACCGACAGTTCTCATGATGTCCTGATGCCTAATATGTTTTTGCCTTCATGAATCTTTGACATGGTCTGTCACGTGTAACATTGTATCTTGTAGCCTCGGAAAGATTTGTTAATGATATTTTTAATAATTTAAGGGAATACAACATAGAGAGAGAGAGAGAGAGGAGGGAGAGAGGAGGGGGGAGAGAAAGAGAGAGACTGAATCACTAAAAACTATTGACCACATTATTAATCTCCTCTATAAAAGGTTGGTAGGAATATGACATGTTCGTTACGTGTCAACAAGAAGTAAGGTACACAAAGAGATGTTGTGCCGAACATGTTAGTTACGTGTCAACAAGTAGTAAAGCCCACAAAGAGATGTTGTGCCGAACATGTTAGTTACGTGTCAACAAGTAGTAAGGCACACAAAGAGAGGTTGTGCCGAACATGTTCGTTACGTGTCAACAAGTAGTAAAGCCCACAAAGAGATGTTGTGCCGAACATGTTAGTTACGTGTCAACAAGTAGTAAAGCCCCCAAAAAGATTTTGGGCCGAAAAGTCTCACTAGCTTAAATTAAATCACTTATATAAAGCAAACCACAAGGAGATTAGTACGAGGTGCGCATTTCAAAGCTTGGACGATTGCTGTTAAACAATGCACCACATGGGACACATTATCTGCATTGATTGTGTCAGATAGCAAACAGATGTAATTGATTTACATATTGCTTCCGAATAAACGTAACTTCATATTTGTTCATCCAAAACTTGTGTAGTGTATGCACATTGCATGAACACTGGTTATAAGGCACACACGGAGTTCAACTACCGAGTCCGCATACATAGGAACACAATTTGAAGGCAGTAGCTTTAAGATACCGGTCATTCACATGATCTGTGCTACTAAAGTTTCTAGCAAAAGTAGTCCCGGACCAGTGGGTACTATCGTGCATATGCTTATAGCATTGATCACCGAGCCTCTTTATCGTGTCTCATATGTAAATCAAGAGGTCACATTTGCAAATAATATGTAGAAAAGTTGCGGTAACACATATAAAATCTTAGAAAGTGAAATTAGTTACTAAACATGTCTGTGTGATTTAGGAACATTATTTAGGAACATGCATTAACAACTTTAGTTAAACATTAGTTAGTTGGTATCGAATCATCATCATCATCATCGCACTCCAAACACGTCCATGGGTGATCCCATCTTAAATGTATTCACTATTGCACGATGACTGACAATTACATTTCTCTGTTGGTTAATATATTATTCTAATGACACAGTAACTGTCATACCTGGCAGCGCCACATTTCCAGTCCAGTTCCTTTATTCTGGACATGGAAAAGGAATCATCTACAGTTCCTTTATTCTGGACATGGAAAAGGAATCATCTACAGTTCCTTTATTCTGGACATGGAAAAGGAATCATCTATCTATCGTCTTTTCTCTGCTTTTTCCGAAAATGTGCCTCAGGATTGAATGACGATCACATTTCAGACTATGGCACGTTTAGTCACTTGATATGCAGCAATATTTTCTTCTTCTTCTTCTGCGTTCGTTCTCAAACTCATGCAGATTAGCAGGATGTAGTCAGGAAAAAGGAATGCGTTGTGTCATGGTTTACAGCATTGCTGCGATATCTGCACCTTTCGACATGACATATCCGACTTCAGCATGGCTGTGGGTCACTGACCCTACAAGGGATGGGACAGCAAACTCCATCCCATAACCTCCTTAGTCGCCTTTTACGACATGCGTGGAAGGTAAACTGTGTTACTATTCTTTGCTCCCATTTCGGGCCGTCAATACACGGGAGAGCAATATTTTGACACTACACAGTGTTGGTAACTCCTTCAATCCATCTTCTTCTTAGTTTTAGTTTGCAACTTGCTTCTCCAAGTTTATGTTTTATGCTCTTGTCACTTTCCAATAAGGGTTTATTCTCATTAGATGGTCAAATCATTTAGTCTCTATTTTTCAATATATTTGACCACATATGTTGTTCCATCATTTCCTGTAATCTCTTCATTCCACACATGATCTCTTCCTGGTCTGTTTGCTGTCTTTCTTAAACATCTAATTTTACACGCCGTAAACTTTCCCTCATGTTCTTAAGAAAGTGTCCATATCTGACATTGATAACACAATGTTGGTAAGAAGATTGAATTTATGATTTGCCTATTGGTTTCCATCGGGATACATTTGTGTTTCAAAATGTTTGTAAGTTCATAAATTACGATTATAAGGAATCATAAATATTAATTTCATTTTCAGTGTTGTTTCTTGTAATAAGGAGTTTAAACTGTCAACATGATCCACTACTCTACCACACAACACAGCAACAGTGCAAGCAAGCTGATCTGCTCTCTCATTTCCGTGAACACCCATATGACCAGGTACGAAAATGAGCGTGCCGCATTCTCACCTCATCTCTCCACTGCCTCAAGAATGCAAAAATTATTCAAGAATGCAGCTCATTTGAATTTTCTGAGAAAATTTATCGAGTCACTGTGGATGCAGATATGAGGTACACTCTGTACCCACACCCAGTTGTTCAAGGCCATGTCACTGTGGAAGCAGATATGAGGTACACTCTGTACCCACACCCAGTTGTTCAAGGCCATGTCACTGTGGAAGCAGATATGAGGTACACTCTGTACCCACACCCAGTTGTTCAAGACCATGTCACTGTGGATGCAGATATGAGGTACACTCTGTACCCACACCCAGTTGTTCAAAGCCATGTCACTGTGGATGCAGATATGAGGTACACTCTGTACCCACACCCAGTTGTTCAAGACCATGTCACTGTGGATGCAGATATGAGGTACACTCTGTACCCACACCCAGTTGTTCAAGACCATGTCACTGTGGATGCAGATATGAGGTACACTCTGTACCCACACCCAGTTGTTCAAGACCATGTCACTGTGGATGCAGATATGAGGTACACTCTGTACCCACACCCAGTTGTTCAAGACCATGTCACTGTGGATGCAGATATGAGGTACACTCTGTACCCACACCCAGTTGTTCAAGGCCATGTCACTGTCATAATCTCATGCTGCATGAAATCACAGAAAAATATCCCACAATCCCGTGATAATCTTCCCTATAAACTGAGTTTTGAAGGCCCATGCACTATGCACATGTCTAACAACCTAACAATCCGTGTATATAATCACACCCCTTTCTTGGAATTGTCGCTGATCAAGTACTGTACCTAAGACTCTACAGCGGTAGGATACCACCCTTCACATTGTCTACGGAGAGTTAGTATTACTCGTAAGGAGATCCGGCAATCTACGATCACACATATCCATTCCGCACATGCTTTGGATGACTTCTTCAGCACGCATCGTTAAATGACTTTATAATTTAGTCCGCTGTCGTTCAATTTCTGCATATCATAATTCAGTAGGTGGTCTTTGTCACCTGTGATTTGAAAGTACGCCATTGCTCTGTACAACAGTATTCTGTGCTCAGCAGTTGGACAGTCGAGTAAGAATCGCATGGCTCGTACTGACGTGTCTCAAAGCAATTACGTAGGATTCGCATCACCTTATTCTGAATCTTACCTAATTTTTCAGCCTGCTTCGGGCTGAGCATACGAATTGCCAAAGCATACTCTATCACAGAAACAACTAATACTGGTATAAACATAAATAGTAACCACTATACTAACCACTGTTGACATTGAGCAGCAGTCATAACGTTCAATAATAGGATATTTCTCAATAGCCTTCTTTGATACAATTCAATTGTAAGATAAAAATAGGCTGAACAGTTTTTTCCTTCTTTTTTTTTGACACTGTACTACACTTTCCGTTTGTACCGTTTTTAACTCAATGGCTTTTGTCCCTATTATACCACCAAGAGGGATGATACCAATTACCCCTTACATTATTTGGAGACTTTTTTCCTGCCTAATTTTTCTCATGATATTAACTCCTGAGCGACATTAAGTAAAGATTTTCCTTTACAGTTCTGATTGGTATCTCCCGTGCTCTAATAATGCAACACAAAGGTAATGGTCGCTGCAATGACACTGCAACATATCCCATCTCCATGTTGGGTATATGTCTATAGACATCAACGACATATCACTATTTACATTATCGTCATCAAAATCATTGTTTTCTACTTTTGTAATGCGACCATTGTTGATTCATACTAGATCTGTGTCAGCACAAGCAACCTCTATAGACTGAACAACGTCCACGTTTATTACAAGTGGTATTTCACCATGATATTCTCTTTGCTTTAAAATTACCACAGAAAATGATCTGCTTTTCTTGTTCCAGTATGTCTTTCGGACATCTCCAATCTTGCTAATCCATGCTAGCATTACAGGCATGTACCCTACATGGACGTTCTGATCTTCCACTGCTTGCGTATGGTTCACGTCGTTATTTCACCTGGACGTATCCATCTCTAACTCGTCAATACCTTCATGTACTAGAACACCTTCCTCGAAGTGTCGCCTTGTGTAAAAACTTGGAAAGTAATCGATTTTGATTACACGGCTGATACATTTTGATTACATTGCTGACATGAATGTTACCATACGAGAGAACGCCACTGGTATAGGATTCATGGACTGTCCTCCTAACAGAAACTCCTTAGTAGTGTTCTTCTTTCTATCAGCGAATGCGAAGAAAATACCGATTCCACGATGTTTACTCTTTAGACGAGTTTCTCTGTGTGGTCGTAGATTAACACTACCACATTCTATATCACGGGTAAATGAATAAAATAAATAGCATTGGCGATAGTTTGGGGTGGATTTGGTTATTCCATCTCATATAGGATAGAGGTGAAGCAGAAGCCTGGCTGAAGTCGGATTTGTCGGTCCAAATGCGCTTGTTTCTCAGCTAAGATGGAAACAACGATATAACGCATTCCGTTCTTCATCCTGTTGATATGCATACATTATACTGTTGATATGCATACATTATACTGTTGATATGCATATAGTATACTGTTGATATGCATATATTATACTATTGATATGCATACATTATACTGTTGATATGCATATATTATACTGTTGATATGCATATATTATACTGTTGATATGCATACATTATACTGTTGATATGCATACATTATACTGTTGATATGCATACATTATACTGTTGATATGCATACATTATACTGTTGATATGCATACATTATACTGTTGATATGCATATATTATACTGTTGATATGCATACATTATACTGTTGATATGCATACATTATACTGTTGATATGCATACATTATACTGTTGATATGTATATATTATACTGTTGATATGCATACATTATACTGTTGATATGCATACATTATACTGTTGATATGCATACATTATACTGTTGATATGCATACATTTGAGAACGAACGCAAAAAAAAGAAAAAGTAGAAGAATGAACTGTGATACATTATACTGTAAACATTGCGATTGTGGCACATGGCGATGGGGCAATGGATCGCGCTAACGTTTTGAACTCCTTAAGAGATATAACACGCGAGAGTGAGACTAATGTGGATGATGATTCCTTTTCAATGTCTAGGATTAAAGATCATGGATTGAAATGCGGTGTTGCTAGAGGTGAACATTTTGGAGGGCGCAGAAGAATGATGGTCAACCAGCCTAGGGCCGGTACTGTCAACAGAAGTGTGTTTCGGATACACTCAAGGAGAGATCGGAGCAACTATGGATGTGTCCAATTTGCAGTGATGATGATCCGACGACTAACTAACTAACTAACTAACTGTAAACATTCAAATTAAAATTAACTGTCTTACCTGGAATACACTCTCCACCTTTAGATTGTAGAAGAAGGGTACACATGTTACAGTAGTTGACCACATGGCTAAAGTCATACCAACAATCAGCCACCACCACATGGTGTTAAAGTTGTACACCTCAGCCGGATTGCCAAGAAGTGTCATTGCTGACATGAATGTTACCATAAGAGAGAACGCCACTGGAATAGGATTCATGGACTGTCCTCCTAACAGAAACTCCTTAGTAGTGTTCTTCTTTCTATCAGCGAATGCAAAGAAAATACCGATTCCACAGGAAATTAGCAGTGTCAAGATAAACATCACGTAATCGGCTATGCTGAATAGGGGAATCATGCCAGTATCGATGCTGTATTGTTTAGCCATGATCAGTGTTGAATGGTATACTCTAGGAAATTCAAGGCAAGAACATCAACTATAGACCGATATGTTATACTATTACATGCAATAAAAACATGAAGAAAGAATGAGTACGTGATTGTTGTGTGATGTTGCGTGTACAAATTAATAGTATCTCGACAGTAATAACATAATATTATATAGAGTGATAATAAATGTAACATGACTATATGTCTGACGGTCTGACGATGAGAAATGCAAACAGTTAGACCCGTAGATACGTCTTCCGTAATAGAAGGGGGGGGGGGGGTGGTTCCCTAAACATATCATTTACCCATTGTCATTGAAATTTACTCTTTTTTTCCTTAGATTTTTAATTACCGTTTTGCAAAACAGGGAGAGAAGTTGGGGTTACCCACCATTTGGCTAAAATTATAGTATTAAAAAGTGATATTGTAATTTCCTAAGGGGAATGAATTAACCCCCCCCCCCCCTGGAATGGCTGGTCTATACCCCATCTCCAGTCTCTGTTGTCTGGTTAAAACCCTATCTACCGTCTATATTTGCTGGTCTACACACAATCTCTTCGCCAAACAGTTGGTCACAATGGCTAACAGTAATAATATGATCATGTGCAAATTATTGTAAATATGAAGTGACCCTTCCACGCTTAGACATGTTCAAGAGACAGATAGAAGCAATTTTTATGAAGAATACTCCACCTAAGACAGATGTATCTGGCTATTTGTGTAAATGAAACAGCAACACAACACATTTCCATTCTCATTATTAGATCATGCTGGGCATCTAGTAGGCCAATGTTCCTGCAGCAAGAGAGATCTAGCGGGAGTTTGAGAATGAACGCCGAAGAAGAAAACCATTAAGAATACGTTTAAAACTAGTCTGAAGAGTGATAAAACGAGGTAAAAGAGCAGATATGTTTCCACGTTTAGATGTCTCAGACTACAATCTCGTAGAAAGAAAGATAAAACGTGTACAAGAGCAGATATGTTTCCACGTTTAGATGTCTCAGACTACAATCCCGTAGAAAGAAAGATAAAACGTGTACAAGACCAGATATGTTTCCACGTTTAGATGTCTCAGACTACAATCTCGTAGAAAGAAAGATAAAACGTGTACAAGAGCAGATATGTTTCCACGTTTAGATGTCTCAGACTACAATCCCGTAGAAAGAAAGATAAGACGTGTACAAGAGCAGATATGTTTCCACGTTTAGATGTCTCAGACTACAATCTCGTAGAAAGAAAGATAAAACGTGTACAAGAGCAGATATGTTTCCACGTTTAGATGTCTCAGACTACAATCTCGTAGAAAGAAAGATAAAACGTGTACAAGAGCAGATATGTTTCCACGTTTAGATGTCTCAGACTACAATCTCGTAGAAAGAAAGATAAAACGTGTACAAAAGCAGATATGTTTCCACGTTTAGATGTCTAAGACTACAATCCTGTAGAAAGAAAGATAAAACGTGTACAAGAGCAGATATGTTTCCACGTTTAGATGTCTCAGACTACAATCCCGTAGAAAGAAAGATAAAACGTGTACAAGAGCAGATATGTTTCCACGTTTAGATGTCTCAGACTACAATCCCGTATAAAGAAAGATAAAACGTGTACAAGAGCAGATATGTTTCCACGTTTAGATGTCTCAGACTACAATCCCGTAGAAAGAAAGATAAAACGTGTACAAGAGCAGATATGTTTCCACGTTTAGATGTCTCAGACTACACTCCCGTAGAAAGAAAGATAAAACGTGTACAAGAGCAGATATGTTTCCACGTTTAGATGTCTCAGACTACACTCCCGTAGAAAGAAAGATAAAACGTGTACAAGAGCAGATATGTTTCCACGTTTAGATGTCTCAGACTACAATCCCGTAGAAAGAAAGATAAAACGTGTACAAGAGCAGATATGTTTCCACGTTTAGATGTCTCAGACTACAATCTCGTAGAAAGAAAGATAAAACGTGTACAAGAGCAGATATGTTTCCACGTTTAGATGTCTCAGACTACAATCCCGTAGAAAGAAAGATAAAACGTGTACAAGAGCAGATATGTTTCCACGTTTAGATGTCTCAGACTACAATCCCGTAGAAAGAAAGATAAAACGTGTACAAGAGCAGATATGTTTCCACGTTTAGATGTCTCAGACTATAATCTCGTAGAAAGAAAGATAAAACGTGTACAAGAGCAGATATGTTTCCACGTTTAGATGTCTCAGACTACAATCCCGTAGAAAGAAAGATAAAACGTGTACAAGAGCAGATATGTTTCCACGTTTAGATGTCTCAGACTACAATCCCGTAGAAAGAAAGATAAAACGTGTACAAGAGCAGATATGTTTCCACGTTTAGATGTCTCAGACTACAATCCCGTAGAAAGAAAGATAAAACGTGTACAAGAGCAGATATGTTTCCACGTTTAGATGTCTCAGACTACAATCTCGTAGAAAGAAAGATAAAACGTGTACAAGAGCAGATATGTTTCCACGTTTAGATGTCTCAGACTACAATCTCGTAGAAAGAAAGATAAAACGTGTAAAAGAGCAGATATGTTTCCACGTTTAGATGTCTCAGACTACAATCTCGTAGAAAGAAAGATAAAACGTGTACAAGAGCAGATATGTTTCCACGTTTAGATGTCTCAGACTACAATCCCGTAGAAAGAAAGATAAAACGTGTACAAGAGCAGATATGTTTCCACGTTTAGATGTCTCAGACTACAATCTCGTAGAAAAAGATAAAACGTGTACAAGAGCAGATATGTTTCCACGTTTAGATGTCTCAGACTACAATCCCGTAGAAAGAAAGATAAAACGTGTACAAGAGCAGATATGTTTCCACTTGTAGATGTCTCAGACTACAATCTCGTAGAAAGAAAGATAAAACGTGTACAAGAGCAGATATGTTTCCACGTTTAGATGTCTCAGACTACAATCCCGTAGAAAGAAAGATAAAACGTGTACAAGAGCAGATATGTTTCCACGTTTAGATGTCTCAGACTACAATCTCGTAGAAAAAGATAAAACGTGTACAAGAGCAGATATGTTTCCACGTTTAGATGTCTCAGACTACAATCCCGTAGAAAGAAAGATAAAACGTGTACAAGAGCAGATATGTTTCCACTTGTAGATGTCTCAGACTACAATCTCGTAGAAAGAAAGATAAAACGTGTACAAGAGCAGATATGTTTCCACTTGTAGATGTCTCAGACTACAATCTCGTAGAAAGAAAGATAAAACGTGTACAAGAGCAGATATGTTTCCACTTGTAGATGTCTCAGACTACAATCTCGTAGAAAGAAAGATAAAACGTGTACAAGAGCAGATATGTTTCCACGTTTAGATGTCTCAGACTACAATCTCGTAGAAAGAAAGATAAAACGTGTACAAGAGCAGATATGTTTCCACGTTTAGATGTCTCAGACTACAATCTCGTAGAAAGAAAGATAAAACGTGTACAAGAGCAGATATGTTTCCACGTTTAGATGTCTCAGACTACAATCCCGTAGAAAGAAAGATAAAACGTGTACAAGACCAGATATGTTTCCACGTTTAGATGTCTCAGACTACAATCTCGTAGAAAAAGATAAAACGTGTACAAGAGCAGATATGTTTCCACGTTTAGATGTCTCAGACTACAATCCCGTAGAAAGAAAGATAAAACGTGTACAAGAGCAGATATGTTTCCACTTGTAGATGTCTCAGACTACAATCTCGTAGAAAGAAAGATAAAACGTGTACAAGAGCAGATATGTTTCCACTTGTAGATGTCTCAGACTACAATCTCGTAGAAAGAAAGATAAAACGTGTACAAGAGCAGATATGTTTCCACGTTTAGATGTCTCAGACTACAATCCCGTAGAAAGAAAGATAAAACGTGTACAAGAGCAGATATGTTTCCACGTTTAGATGTCTCAGACTACAATCTCGTAGAAAAAGATAAAACGTGTACAAGAGCAGATATGTTTCCACGTTTAGATGTCTCAGACTACAATCCCGTAGAAAGAAAGATAAAACGTGTACAAGAGCAGATATGTTTCCACTTGTAGATGTCTCAGACTACAATCTCGTAGAAAGAAAGATAAAACGTGTACAAGAGCAGATATGTTTCCACGTTTAGATGTCTCAGACTACAATCCCGTAGAAAGAAAGATAAAACGTGTACAAGAGCAGATATGTTTCCACTTGTAGATGTCTCAGACTACAATCTCGTAGAAAGAAAGATAAAACGTGTACAAGAGCAGATATGTTTCCACTTGTAGATGTCTCAGACTACAATCTCGTAGAAAAGAAATACAGATGAAAAGAATAGATCGGAACAGCGTATAGATATTTCAATGCCGAAATAACCAGATACACAGTAAATACACATGGTAGATAGAGGAACTCATGTGGGTACTTACTTTCAGAGAGATTGCAACAATACAGAATAATTAATTTAGAGAAACTGTAAATTAAAGAAAGAAAGCTTAAAAATCGACATTTAGACTGATAATAAAATATGTGCCTGTTATAAATCAATTAATGAGATATCAGATTGTAACTTAGCAACCAAATCTCTAAAAAGTGGCTTTGTAGACAAGGAAATTCTTAACACGTGCAGATCAGCAAAAATTAAATGGAAACAACATTTTCAGAGAAAGATATAGCTTCGTTAGAAATCCTAGCAAATGTATAGAGATATGAAAGACATTTTTAAAAAAAGAACGTTGTACATGGAGACGATTGCGTTAAAATTAGAAATGGTAATAATGTATTTGATATAAAATAAATACTGATAAGGTGAAAAAATGTATATGATATAATAGACAGATTTAAACGATGGTAAAATGTATGTGATATAATAGACAGATTGAAACGATGGGAAAATGTATGTGGTATAATAGACAGATTGAAACGATGGGAAAATGTATGTGATATAATAAACAGATTGAAACGATGGGAAAATGTATGTGGTATAATAGACAGATTGAAACGATGGGAAAATGTATGTGGTATAATAGACAGATTGAAACGATGGGATAATGTATGTGATATAATAGACAGATTGAAACGATGGGAAAATGTATGTGATATAATAGACAGATTGAAACGATGGGAAAATGTATGTGATATAATAGACAGATTGAAACGATGGGATAATGTATGTGATATAATAGACAGATTGAAACGATGGGAAAATGTATGTGATATAGCAGAAAGACTGGATCGATGGCTCGGACAACGATCGATATAGTAAAATTCTTGGATTATTGTGATATAGAAAATATGCAACAGAGTTGCGTAATGATATAATATATATATATAGAATATAGAATATACGGGCCAGTTAGACTGGGATTTTTTCCTGTTTTTAAGAGTTGTCCCAGCGTCACGGATGGTTTCATCTGTCCAGGTTTATATCACTTTTTACTATTTAAAGAAAGGTATTTGTCGCGTGCACATGTGTGAATTGACACTCAAAGTAATGCTACATACATTCATTCATTATCCTTTTGCGCTGAAGTTAGCGCATAGGGCATTGGTCAGATCTCTCCAATCCTGTCTGTTCAAAGCTATTCTGTGCAGATCCTGAATAGTATTTTGCGCTGAAGCTGTTTTACTTTCTCTAAGTATTGTTCTTCTGAGTCTTACTCAGAAGCTCTTTAGTTCATTCTTGCTCAGATTTCCTGAATTTCAGTCTTCCTCAAATTGTTTTAGTCCAGACTTTCTTAAAATTCGATACAATTTATTTTACTTGAATATTATATTCGCTTGTACAAACATTAAATCTTCTTAATTTGACTGTTTGTCACAAATCCGATAATGTTGAAGCTGCAGAACCTGTGGTTTAATGAGTAAGTTTACTTGTCAACAATTTATCGTGTTATTTTCAATATCTGACGGTGGATGTGAGAATAGTAAGCCATTAATTATTTGTTATTTTAAATATCTGACAGTGGATATGAGAACAGCATACCTTTAATTATTTGTTATTTTAAATTTAAATATCTGACAGTTGATGTGAGAACAGTATACCTTCAATTATTTCTACAAAGATAATTGCTGGATGTCAAGTACAGAGTGAATACACACACAGCAAAAATGCATTTGCAAAAGTGATTTGCTTTCTGATTTCATTCATTCATTCATTTTCCTTTTGCGCTGAAGTTAGCGCATAGGGCAGAGGTCAGATCTCTCCAATTCTATCTGTTTACAGCTATTCTGTGCTGTTCTTGAATAGTATGAATATTGGTTGTTTTACTTTCTCTAAGTATTGCTCTTCTGCGTGTTTCTTTTAGTCTACCCCTTGCTCTTTTGCCTGTAGGTATCCATTCAAGAGATTGGTGGTGTATTCTGTTGGTGTCTGCGCGTAGGACATGTCCGATGTAGGACTAACGGCGTTTTCTGATAACGTCTGATGACATTTTGATGTGTCTCTTCTCTGATTTTATCATTCGATTTGAATTCACTCCAATGGGTGATAGTTATCTTACGAAGACATTTGTTCTCGAAACTCAGTAATTTCTTTTCTGAAGATAAAGAGCTTTTCCAGCTCTCACATCCATATGATAGCACCGGAATAACGCAGGAATTAAATAAGCGCATTTTCGTGCGTGTGCTGATTGACTTTGACTTCCAGATATTAGTCTGTTAAATGCACTTGATGCTAGGGCAATGCGAGTTGTAATTTCTGGCATGACATCACCGTCGAGTGTTAATTTGCTTCCTAGAAAGGAGAATTTATGTACTTTTTCAAGTTGTTGTCCATTTAAAGTAATTTCGTTAGGTGAATTGGTGAAGTCCATAATTTTACATGCAGGCCAGTAAACATGTGTGTGGAAAATCTATATGTAGTAGTAAATGCACATCTTCTGTAAAATGTTTTCTTTCACTGAATAAAATAAATGCAAAATGAAGTGGTTTTTTTTTTGGCAAAATATAAAAAAGGAATTTATTAGAAAAAAACTGTTGCCAGTGAAAAATATGAGAGTATTGGTAACTTAATAAAAATATTAATTTGTACTATGACGGCAGTCCAACACCTGTTTTCTTTCTTGTTTCCCACTAGTGCCTACCTATTTATTTTGTTGCTAATTGATATCAATATATAATCAATAATTACTTGAAATATTCATTTTTAGGGTTAGGGTAAAGGATTAGGGTTAGTTATTTTTTTACATAAATAATCCCAACACTAACCTTAAATATAATTATATTTAAATTAATAAATGGTAAACATACACTAATAAACATTGGCAGGGAAAATAATCACACACGTATGTCACGTTTCCTGTAGTATATTTTAAAATGTGTGTATAATGTTCTACTTTATAATATTTGACACGTTTCTGTTGTGAAGAAAGCATAGTTGTCATACCGCCTATCCTGGTTGATGGTCTATGCTTGCTTTCGATATAGTGTTACCGATTCAATTTTACATGATATTTTACATTATCTCCAGCATTATGTATCAATATCGTTGTTTCCGGGCCGTGTCACGTTGTCAAACTGTAATATTTTCGCAGTTTGTCGTCGTCTGTCACTATTGCCTTCAAACTTGGCTGTTGTGACTATGTTCTCCAAACCTGCCTGTCGCATGAAGTGGCCAAAATAGGAAGATTGTCTTTTTCTTCTATTATTGATTAGGATCCGTTTCGCATTTGACTTTTTCGAAACCTCCACATTAATTTTCATGGTATGTGTAACATTCTTCTGTAGAACCACATCTCTATTTTCCAACTTTCCTGTTTGTTTATTGTCAAATACTCGCATCCATATGTTAGTATAGGAGTTATATAGCACTGCAGAACTCTCTACATCACTTCTAATTACAAGGTCATATTACAAAATATATTTTTCATTTTTCTGAATGTTCTTCTTCTTCTTCGTTCGCTCTCATATAACCACAACGAATATTTCGTGTGATTTCCGCCGGGAAGTGTGAAGTACGATGTGCTGCAAGTTCCACAGTAAAACTGTGATTATTTGCACCCCGGTTGGCCACTTGTGGTCAGCACGTACGAGGTCCAGCACATCCGTTTTCGTCATTCCTTTATTTTGGGTTTGGTCCCTAGTCCGTGACAGCCTGTCTATCTGTCGCCGGGCACGCCGGTGTGTAGTGCCTCTTCACCAAGACGCTTGTCGAGCGCCTCTATCTGGCACGAGGTGTTCCACCATCTATGAACTCATGTCGTGCATTTGGAGAAACTGTGCCTGTGCCCATCGGGTACTTAACCGTTTCTCATCCGCGAGCCTGGTTCCGTATGAGGAAGAACTCAACAGAAGAGTTTGACCCTGGCTCGTACGCCATCCTACCCGAGGCGTCGTTCCCAGACATCGTGAACTCCTCTCACAAGTTTGAGTCTCACACCACGCGTTTGAGAGCAAGGCGTTCTCGAGCTGAGCGACCTTGTCCCAATAGCGCCTGAGCCCATCAGGTACTGAACCCTTTCTCTCTGCAAGTGTGTTTCCGGTATAGAAGCTTGACAGTAGAGTTGGCCCAGGGCTAAAATCGTTGTCCCTTTTTTGCCTAAGCCCATCAGGTACGACCCCTTTCTCTTCGCGAGCATATTTCCGGTTTAGGAAGGCTCGACATTAGAGTTGGTTTAGGTCTTCTTGCTTTTCCGAACGCCCGTGATTGGGTCTGGGTCTCTGCCTATAAGGAGTACAGGTAACTAGAAGCTTGTCACGAGCTAACAGAGCTTGTAGTTCCCCTTTCCTATGAACTTTTCACTTTCTATTTGCAGTTCGCGCTGCCCTCTGGCCCTGTTCTGCCCTTTCATTGTGTTATTGTACTCATTATGACATATATTTGTTTCTCGCAATGCATTAACTTTTACGTGTCTTTTACATTGGCCGCCCCTCCAATGTTCTGAATGGACTAGCTGGATTCACTGTATGTCGACAGTGTCGCTGTATGTGGTGATGCTAATGGTGTCGAAGATATTGTCTGTCTCTAATGCAGTCAAATCTCTTTCCATCTGCTTCCTCCACATTCTCGGACACGATCCCCAAATGATTTGGCCAGAATCAGCTCGAGCTGCTGTATTTCTGTTGCCAGGGTGCACCGCGAGGAGGTACATTTGGGATCTTGGTTATCTGCTAACCCTGGGTCCGCCTAGAGCAATGCGTTCCCTTTGCACCCCTCTGAATGTTATTTTTGCATGTCCTATTCTGCTTCTTATGGCTGTTAAACTTCTTCCATCTGCTATAATCGTTGTACCTAAATATTGGAATTGCTGGACCTGTGTTAACACTATATCATTCACTTTAATCTTGCAAGGTGTGATATTTTGCTTCTTTGAAATAACCATTACTTCTGTTTTATTTATATTTAGAAAGAGGTCTTTATCTTTACTTTCTGTGAATACTACATTATTTATTAACTCTTGAAGGTCTTCTTCACTTTTAACAATCAGAACAGTGTCATCCGCATTTATCAAATTATTTATGTTATGTCCTCCCACTGATATTCCTGGGATATCAATTATTGCACACATTATGATTTCATTGTATAAAGGAACAGGTCCAGTGGCCAGTGTACACAAGCGTAGACCAGAGCTAGAAAAGATGTGTTATGAGGCTGACGTCATTGCATTGCGAGAAACACAGATATGTGAAAGTGGTAATATCGGGATAGCCGGATTTCAGTGTTTCTACAACAGGTGACAACTTTAACAGGCAATCTTAGTACGCGAGGGTTTTAGTGTATGCGAGGTTGATATGTCCAAGTGGGATAGCGACAAGATCCAGTTACAGGCAGTGAGAGTCCAGAGGGTCCAGCAACCAATCATGATTGTAAATGTGTATGCTTGCAACACGAGCATTAATCTTCAGGGTTGGAAAATCCTAGGGGAGATAATGGAACAGGAAAAGCAGATCCTCTTCGGTGGTGACTTCAATGCGAAAGGTACATCATGGGGCAATAGTGCTTCTAACAAACAGGGAAGAGAACTTGAGGAGGCCCTGACAGATACGGACCTGGTGTGCCTTAACCATGGCCGTGTAACAAGGATGGTAAGCAGGGATGGTGATGATGATAGCGCTATCGACCCGGCTTTGGTGTCATCGGCTTATGTGGCTATCTGCAAATGGGACGTGCTGGGGCATCATGGCAGTGACCACCTCCAATGTGTTGTTCTCTTAAAAAATGACAAAAGTTAACAGATAAGGCCAAAGGTAAGATTCTTTAAGTATGATCGCAGAGGAGTGGATGTTGTGAGCAGAATTAGACAAGACAAACGTAAGGCTCAAGTAGTGGGAAATCAGGTGTGGGATAGGCCCCCCTCCTGGTAGAACGAAGAGGTTCAAGGGGCATGGAGCGAGAAACGGAAAGCAGTAGCACTATGGCAAAGGGCAAGGAAATGTGTTGCGGCTCAGCCCATGGAGGTCGCACAATGGAAACGGAAGAAAGATTTCGTTGTCCAAACATTCAAAGATATTGTAAAGTCAGCAAAGGCGTCAAATTGGGACGAGTTTTGCCAGGAGATCACACGCGAAAAGTCACTAAAATTGTTCTGGCGTATACACAAATCCATAAATGGTCTGACAAGACGCGTGACTATTGCCGATTTCCAGAGCGACGATACCGTCTGGCAGAAGACGGACGAGACAAAAGGTGCGGCGTTGCTGGCACACTACACTGCACAAATAGTCAGAGAAATGTGGAGGCATATCAAGAAATCAGGAAAACGATCACAGACACGTGTAAGAACTTGAACATGGAAAACCATATGATAATCACAGTTGAAGACAGGAAGTCTCTGAAAAGTACAAAAAACACAGCACCAGGGCCAGATGGCATTAGATACGATGACATTAGTCGGAGAATGGATGAGGAGTTGGGAGAATTGGCGGTCATGTTCAATAATAGCCTTCTAAAGGGCACAGTGAAAGAAGACTGGTTGCACAGCTATTTAGTTCCACTACCCAAACCTGGGAAGGACCACACCAGGATACAAGGATACTGAATAATAATAATGCAGAATACGATCGCCTCTATCTCCTGTACTTTTCAATGTATACAGTACATATCGCTGGCAATAAAATCACAGATGTTGGCAGAACGATGTCATATGCCGATGATATCCTGGTGTATAGACAGGGCAGAAATCGAGAAGAGTGCGTCGTGGAACTACAGAAGGAGCTTGACAGACTGACAAATTGGTGACGAGATACGGGAGCAGTGGTTAATCCGTCTAAGGCATTCGTGACGTGTTTTCCTTGAATAATCACATGGTAAAGACACCCATGCCACAAGTTTCGTTGTCCGGGAAAAGTTTAGAAAGAACTAGCACAATGAGATATCTGGGTGTGTTTTTTGACAGAAGCCTGAGTTTCAGGGAACATGTTGACGACATTATCATAAGGGCAGGCAAAGACATAGCAGCAATGAAGGTTATTGCTGCTGCGCTGTGTGAGCAGATATTGTTATTTCTTTTGTACCAGGGTTTGGTTGTGGGTGTGGTGTAATATGCACTAGCAATTTTGACTCTTAGCCAAACTCAGATCGAAAGACTGGATAGAATCCAGAATGCAGCAATGCGTATCATTCTGGGATGCACAAGAGACACATCGACAAGAGCTATGCGATACCTACTTGACTGTCCAACAGCTGAGCATAGTATTGCCATGCACGGGCGTACCTTCAAATACATGCAGATATGGAACACCCATCGCATTCCGAAATACAGAAAGTTAAAGGCAGCAGACTCAAGAGAGGAAGGTCGTGGATGGGACGTGCTGAGGATGTCATACGAAGCGTGTGCAGATTGCAGGATGTGACAGCAGGTGCGGAATGGATAGGTCTACCCACAGATTTCGAAACTTGTTTGAGAGTAGTAATATCACTTAGCAGGGAATGCAGAGAATGGTGTCCCACAGCTGTGGAGAAAGAAGTGTAGGCTTTAATCAGTGAGAATACCAAGGAGGGGGATGGGATTATATACACTGATGGATCTGTAATTAGGCATGTTCGCAGTGCTTGGGCCTTTACAGCTCAGTGCGCAGGTAAAACGATTAAGGAGGAAAATGGTGCCTTTGCGGTCGCTACGAGTAGTATGACCATGGAGACTATGGCGGTGACCAAGGCATTTGAGTGGCTACACACACAGAAGGTAACGCAGGTCTGCATCGTGAGTGACTCTATGAGTAAGAATGAGAAGGTACAAGTAGGTCTCGTTCGCGAACAGTGAATTGAGGCCTTGAGAAAGGCGAGCTTGAAAGTGGTTACATTTATTTTCGTGCCTGGACATGTGGGGGTTCGAGGCAATGAAAGAGCGGATCAACTGGCATCGTGCACGATTGTGGCACAGGGCGATGGGGCAATGGATCGCGCTGACTATTTGAACTCCTTATGAGATATAACACGCGAGAGTGAGACTAATGTGGATGATGATTCCTTTTCAATGGCTAAGATTAAAGATCAGGGATTGAAATGCGGTGTTGCTAGAGGTGAACATTTTGGAGGGCGCAGAAGAATGATGGTCAACCAGCATAGGACCGGTACTGTCAGCAGAAGTGTAATGGCGGATATACTTAAGGAGAGATCGGAGCAACTATGGACGTGTCCAGTTTGCAGTGATGATGATCCGACGACTAACTAACTAACTAACTTATAGACAGAGACCAAGACCCAATCGTAGGCGTTCGAAAAAGCAAGAAGACCTAAACCAACTATAATGTTGAGCCTTACTAAATAGAAAATAAGCTCGCGAAGAGAAAAGGTTCCTTACCTTATGGGCTTAGGCAAGAAAGGAACAACGATGACAGTCCTGGCCCAACTCTACTGTCAAGCTTTCATATACCGGAAATACACTTGCAGAGAGAAAGGGTTCAGTACCCGATGGGCTCAGGCGCTTTTGGGACAAGGTCGCGCAGCTCGAGAACGCCTTGCTCTCAAACGCGTGGTGTGAGACTCAAACTTGTGAGAGGAGTTCACGATGTCTGGGAACGACGCCTCGGGTAGGATGGCGTACGAGCCAGTGTCAAACTCTTCTGTTGAGTTCTTCCTCATACGGACCAGGCTCGCGGATAAGAAACGGTTCAGTACACGATGGACACAGGTAAAGTTCGTCCAATTGCACGAGATGGATTCATATACGGTGAAGCACGAGCTCGTCAGGCGACTTGGCGAAGAGGCACTACACGCAAGCGTGTCCGGAGATAGATAGAGGCTGTCACGGACTAGGGACCAAAACCCGAAATAAAGGAATGACGAAAACGGATGTGCTGGACCTCGTACGTGCTGACCACAAGTGGCCAACCGGGGTGCAAATAATCACAGTTCTACTTTGAAACTTGCAGCACAACGTACTTCACGCTTCCCGGCGGAAATCACACGAAATATTCGTTGTGGTTATATGAGAGCGAACGCAGAAGAAGAATAAGCTAGTGTATGTATCGGAAACTTAGATAATAAAGGGGAGCTAGAAGACATGATTAACCTCTTTGAAGTGTGAATATACACATTAATAGGTCGAGCTTCATTAAAAAAAAAGATTTAAAAAAAAGGAATTCCTAATCCTGGAAAACTTTGGAATTGAAAGTGAAATGCTAGTGCGAATGAAATATTTTGATTTCATAAGATATTTTCGAAAACCTGACTGGAATCGAAAATCAGTTAAATATTATGAAGGGGAGGGGGACTGGTTTAGGGGAATTTCAAGAGATACAGAAATAAAAATGTGTTTGAACATACAACAAAGGTAAGAGACAAGTGTTGGAAATCCATTACAGCTAGCCTTTTTTGCGGAGACGCCACATTATCTGATCTGATTGCTCTGTCTTTCGTAAAATGCACAAGTTTGCATTTGTTCTATGATTATGTGAACGTTATCTTACGTCTGAGAAAAATGATAAGGAAGAACGATCATATCATGCGAAATATTTGCAGAATAAAGCTGGAACATCATAATAAATTCAATATCATGTATATTGTTTAATACTTTTGCTTGTTTATAATACAGTCTATAGCAAACAGGAGGAAGAATGAAAGCACAAGACACCGCAGTTCTTACATCAACTACTCAAGACTGGAAACACAAGACACAGCAGTTCTTACATCACCTACTCAAGACTGGAAGCACAAGACACCACAGTTTTTACATCACCTACTCAAGACTGGAAGCACAAGACACTGCAGTTCTTACATCACCTACTCAAGACTGGAAGCACAAGACACCACAGTTTTTACATCACCTACTCAAGACTGGAAGCACAAGACACCGCAGTTTTTACATCACCCACTCAAGACTGAAAGCACAAGACACCGCAGTTTTTACATCACCCACTCAAGACTGGAAGCACAAGACACCGCAGTTTTTACATCAACCACTCAAGACTGGAAGCACAAGACACCGCAGTTTTTACATCAACTACTCAAGACTGGAAGCACAAGACACCGCAGTTCTTACATCACCTACTCCTGCTATTTGTCTTTCATATAGAATTCTACATTTCATATATTAGAACGTTTTCTTCAAAAACGTAATGGACTTGAAAATTACTTCATAATGTCGTTAACAGGTTCCAGATGGCTGCTGAGAAATATTATAAGGAGAACGTTTTCGTAACTCTTTATCTCCCGTAGTTATATCATTCAAATAAAACTTATCATAGGCTATGTAAACAAACTGGATATATGTCTGATATTTGACCATGGAAATAATTTGTACAAGCGACAGACTCGGTTTTTAAGAAATATGTCTAAATACAGTAATACACTTCTTAAACAGAACCGCAGGAACTGAACATTTTTTCACTAAAGCAATTTTTCTGCTTAGTCAATGTGAGTTAAGAGAATTTAACTGGAGATATTCTTATAACTAAGATCAAATACACTACTAATGTACTTTACTGATTCACACAATATAAGTTATTAATGATAATCATGTAATTCTTCAGAGCAATACAAACTTGTATACGGTAAAGCTTGGCAGTGTTTTTATGTTCGTGACTTCTTTTCACTATACCAGATAATCTGGGTTGGTATAGTGTTGTGTAATATACTTTGCAGGATTTGTGACTGTGTACATGGCTCTTCTCCAGCAGCCAAGGTACCACACTCAAACTTTGCCTAGGAAAACTCTGGGTTTCGGAGAGTTAATAAAGTAATGGCAACTTACTTATTTATTTATATTGCCTAGTAAATTATTTATAAAATTAATAAAGTAATGGCAACTTACTTATTTATTTATATTGCCTAGTAAACTGGAAAGTGGGAGATTGGAGGCAACGGAGATGTGGTTCTACAGAAGAATGCTGAGAATACCATGGACTGCCAGAAAAACTAATGTAGAGGTGTTAAAAGAGTTAAATGCGAAACGGACCTTAATCAACAATATAAGAAAAAGGCAATCTTCTTTTTTTGGCCACTTCATGAGACAGGCAGGTTTAGAGAACATAATCACAACAGGCAAGATTGAAGGCACCAGAGACAGAGGGCGACAACGTGAGAAAATATTAGACAGTTTGACAACCTGGCACAGCAAAGAAACAACAACGACTTTGATACATAATACTGTGGACAGAGAGCTGTGGAGAGCCATGACCGCCTACGCCACCCGGCATGGCACCTGATGATGATGATGATGAGTAAATGATTACAGACAAAAATGCTGGATTAGTCGCTACTTCCTGAATAGGGACGTGATAATAGCAATACACTTGAATATTTCCATCTTTTGATTGTCTTTGTGGACTAAATGGTATTTATTTTTTTTCTACATCACTTCGGTCACTGACAGGTGTAATAAGATCCTGCCTTAGTATTTCGCTAGAAAGTCTGATCTATTTCTATGTTACAAATGCCTCTACGGAATGATAGGACCACAAAAGGCTCCGATCTATGGTTAAAAAAAAGTCCTTCATCGGCAAATAGAGGCTTTATTCTTCTATTTAACAGACAAAAAATAAGGGGGCTGTCCATAAGTGACGTCAAAAATTGTACGTCATTTTGTACACGCCCCCTTCTCCCTTGTCAGCAACTGTCCAGAATTCAGGGAATTCCCACAAACATAATGTTTGCATAAAAAATCACAACTAGTTTTATATAAACATTTATATCATGTATTTGTAATATATTAATTTAATTATTGTTTAAAATATAACATTGTTGAAGTCAACATTTCATGTCAACATCTGTCAAACGTTTTCAGACCATCAACCCCCGTCACAAAGAACAGCGGGAACTAAAGAAGAACTTTAGGAAGTAAAGAAAACTGCTAGGAACAAAAGAAGAACTGTAAGAACTCAATACAAAATTCAAGAGTTAAAAAAGAACTAAAGAATTTCACGAACTAAAGAATAGCCTCAAGAACTAAATAGGAACTTCACGAATTAAAGAATAACTTCAATAACTAAAGAAGAAAACATATATAGATTAAAGAAGAACGAAATGAACTAATGAATAAAGTAATTTAAAATTACTAAATGATCTAATGAAGAGCTGCAAGAACGGAAAAAGAATTTGATGAGTTGAGGAAACAAATTAAAGAGCTAACAATCAACTGCTAATTGATTAAATAAATATATATATATATATTTATATATAATGAGTTGTTCTGATCAAGAAGCATACAGTTCGTATCGGGAAAGCAAATAAAACAGACAAGTGAATGTGTGTGTATGTTTGTATATGTTCATGTGTCATGCTTGCGTGCATGTGTGTACGTATAATTTGAAACATATGTTCCACATTGGTAATGCTAGAACGGGGCTGTGTAAATTATAATTAAGTAATTACGGTTGTGACAATAATAATCATGGTCTGCATACGTAGACTTCGTGTCAAGCAGGTTTGTAAATTTAAGCTATCGAATGTTTTCTGAGAGACATAGTGTATATATATATATATATATATATATATATATATATATATATATATATATATATATATATATATATATATATATATATATATAAATATACTATATACATTGCAATATGTAATAGTTTTGTTAAAAATGAGCATGGAACAAGTCAAGTGAAAAGAAACACATACAAAAACGTGGCACTTACGTGAAACTCTATTAAGTCAAAATTCTATCACAACTGTTGGCTTTACTGTCATCGTTCAGTTGTGCAGCTGCCCTAGTTATGGTTCCAGTCTCTATGATTATATGCGTGCGGGTTATGCTAAGTTAGCGGTGTAACTAATTCTCTGGAACATCAAACGGTAGCATAACCGTTGCCACTTGTACACACATGGATTCATACACATTTAGTCATACACACAAGGAATCATAGACATTCAGTCGTACAAACATGGTAATGATCGACACGTAACAATACATACATGGTTTTATAGACACGTGGTATCATAGACACGCACAAATACATACGTGGATTCGTAAACACATAGTCATACACACATGGAATCATATTAACTTAGTTGTCAACAGATGGATTAATAGAATCGTATTTGTAGACATATTATATCATAGACTTAGTACATACGTGGAATCATAGACACGTTGTTGTACATACGTGGAATCATAGACACGTTGTTGTACATACGTGGAATCATAGACACGTTGTTGTACATACGTGGAATCATAGACACGTTGTTGTACATACGTGGAATCATAGACACGTTGTTGTACATACGTGGAATCATAGACACGTTGTTGTACATACGTGGAATCATAGACACGTTGTTGTACATACGTGGAATCATAGACACGTTGTTGTACATACGTGGAATCATAGACACGTTGTTGTACATACGTGGAATCATAGCCACGTTGTTGTACATACTTGGAATCATAGACACGTAGTTGTACATACGTGCAATCATAGACACGTCCTTGTACACGTAAAAATTTATATAATCAGTGCCGTAGAGCTGAGACAGAAAAGTGATCGTAGAGTTGAAAATAAAAATGGATAAACATTGATTGTTCTAGAGGACACTAGATATGTTCTTATCCTCTCACAAATAAAATATGGATAAACATTGATTGTTCTAGATGACACTAGATATGTTCTTATCCTCTCACAAATAAAAAATGGATAAACATTGATTGTTCTAGAGGACACTAGATATGTTCTTATCCTCTCACAAATAAAAAATGGATAAACATTGATTGTTCTAGAGAACACTAGATATGATCTTATTCTCTCACAAATAAAAAATGGATAAACATTGATTGTTCTAGATGACACTAGATATGTTCTTATTCTCTCAGAAATAAAAAATTGATAAACATTGATTGTTCTAAAGGACACTAGATATGATCTTATCCTCTTACAAATAAAAAATGGATAAACATTGATTGTTCTAGAGGACACTAGATTTGTTCTTATCCTCTCACAAATAAAATATGGATAAACATTGATTGTTCTAGATGACACTAGATATGTTCTTATCCTCTCACAAATAAAAAATGTATAAACATTGATTGTTCTAGAGGACACTAGATATGTTCTTATCCTCTCACAAATAAAAAATGGATAAACATTGATTGTTCTAGAGGACACTAGATTTGTTCTTATCCTCTCACAAATAAAAAATGGATAAACATTGATTGTTCTAGAGGACACTAGATATGATCTTATCCTCTCACAAATAAAAAATGGATAAACATTGATTGTTCTAGAGGACACTAGATATGATCTTATCCTCTCACAAATAAAAAATGGATAAACATTGATTGTTCTAGAGGACACTAGATTTGTTCTTATCCTCTCACAAATAAAATATGGATAAACATTGATTGTTCTAGATGACACTAGATATGATCGTATCCTCTCACAAATAAAAAATGTATAAACATTGATTGTTCTAGAGGACACTAGATATGATCTTATTCTCTCACAAATAAAAAATGGATAAACATTGATTGTTCTAGAGGACACTAGATATGATCTTATCCTCTCACAAATAAAAAATGGATAAACATTGATTGTTCTAGAGGACACTAGATATGTTCTTATCCTCTCACAAATTATAATAGTCTAAAACCACGACACCATTAGGATTTCCTTGAACATTATAAGTGAAGACATGTAAAAGGCAAAATACATTTATATTCTTAAAGCTAAAGATGCTCACGCTCTAACAACCAAAAACTTTAAAGGATAGACATAACAGTGCAACCAGTCAAAATTGACAAGTTTTCTTCACAAACTTTGATGCACGGACATTACTATGGCTGTATGACTGTTGCTTCACAGACGTGATTTAGGAAGAGTAGTTTATTATTATAAAAGTATGACTGTTACTTCACAGACGTGTCATATTGACAATTGTTCATTATTATGGCTGTATGACTGCCGTATCAGAAACTTGATTTATAGATAATTGTTAAAAACTATGGCTGTATGACTAAGAAGCACGAAGACCGAAATAATAAACAGTAAGAAGATACAGACGTGATTTAATGGATGCCAGCTTAAGATGAAATATTTGAAATACCATAATAAGGCGTTGGAGACACTTTGTTGAAGACCTCACATGAGGGTAGAATCGAAGGGAAGCGAGCAAGAGGTAGACAGAGATACAAATGGAAGAGTAACATCACAAGATGGACAGGTTACATTCTAGCAGAGTGCACAACCAAAACAAGAGATGGAGGAGTTTGAAGGTCTGTAGAAGTGAACTTTCGTTGCGGAGACGGTACGTGATGATGATGAATACTACCGTCAATAGCTCATAGACAAGAAGTAGACACACACTGAATGAGAGAGAGAGAGAGAGAGAGAGAAAGAGAACGAGTGAGAGAGAGAGATTGTTCTGAAGATGAATATGCAAGAGGAAAAGAATTAGACAGCACGTTACAATATTACACGGAGGTTGTTTTTTTTTGGTTTTTTTACAACATACCATTTCAACTCAAATATCTCCGTAATTTCGGAGTTGACTAATTGAACAGTAACTTCCTTCTAAAACCAGACATATTTAGAAAATTCTTGAAACTATCAAGAGATGATTGATGATTTGTATTATATTCTCATCATCATTCATCATCAAGTGCCGTCTCCGCAACGAAGGTTGGCTGCAACGTATCTCTAACATCTCCTGTCTCTTGTCTTATTGGTGCACTCTGCTAGACTGTAACCTGTCCATCGTGTAATGTTACTCTCCCACTTGTATCTCTGCCTACCTCTTGCTCGCTTCCCTTTGACTTCACCCTCAAGTAAGGTCTTCAATAGGGTGTCATGTCTTTTAATGTGTCCAAAATATTTTATTTGCCTGATCTTTATTTCTCTTAGTAGTTCTTTCTTCATATTAAGTGTCTTTAGCACCTCTTTATTTGTTTTCTTCTCTTTCCATGATGTTCTCCCTATTCTTCTATATACCCACATCTCAAAGGCATAAATTTTGTCTTCTAATTGTTTATTTAGTGTCCATGTTTCTGAGCCATACATTAATATGGAATAGATGTAGCATTTTATAATTCTCATTTTTAACTTGTTTGTAATTTGTTTAGATGTTAATAATGATATTCTGCATGCATTTACATTTGTAGATGTTTTTTTTTTACAAAAAGTTGTGTAATGCATTTAAATTTGTAAAGGTTTTTTTTCCAAAAAAGTTGTGTAAATAAAAAATATTTTGTTAATTTTTACAAGGTATATTTGTCTTATTTAGAATCACTTTAGTTCGTTTTCTGAAATGAAATATTCAGTATTAATACTATTTTTTTTCATTAAATATTTGTAAAAATATACTATTTTCCCTTCAAAAATCACATTATGGAGAAAATGGTACCACGCGCACAGAAAAATTAATATACAACTCCCCCAAATTTGTTTCTATATTATGCATACCTGAACCTAATACTCTAGAAGTATTCAGTAATCACATTTTTGTCATGGTAAACCTTAAATGGTGTAATAGAGGGTTAAGCAGCTTCTTCTACACAAAACAGTGATTACGCTGACTAAACAGAACAAATAAGTGAAACATTTGTTTTTGTCTTTCTCTATTTCCTGTCATATTGTTAGAAATATTTGCCTATATGTCTGCTCCTGTGGGATGAGTATGTTTTCAAGCATTGTGGTCATGGGCCTTCAATTCAAAAAATGTTTTGGGAGAGAGAGAGAGAGAGAGAGAGAGAGAGAGAGAGATTTAGCAGAGGATTGACATATTTGAATCTCATAAGTGGTTTACTGCCCGATACACTGTAAAAAGTTCGCATATGTTTCGCCGGGACACGAAAAGGGGAGCACATAACAGTGACACCACTAATTGTCATGCGCGTTGTAAGAGACGGCTAAGGTATTTTAGGGATGGAGTTTGCTGTCCCATCAAATAGAGGGGTACAGTGGCTGAGAAACCATGCTGAAATCGTATGTGATTGCTCGAAAGGGACAAATATCGTAGGCAAGCAGTAAACTACGATACAACACATTCAGTTCATCAGACTGATCATCATCAATTACAGTCCGCGCATCGAAGGTTGGCCGCAACATAATTCCAACATCTTTAGTCTCTTGCCTTGGTGGTGCACTCTGCTATACTGTAACATGTCCACCTCGCAATGTTTCCAGCTCACGTGTATCTCTGCCTACCTATGAACGCCACCCCTCGGTGCTACCTTCTAGTAATATCTTCAACAAAGTCTTTCAATATGTCCATTATATTTTATTACTTTGATTTGTATTTTTTAAATAGTTTTTTCATACTCAGTATTGTCAGAACCTCTTTAGATGTAGCAATTTATCATTTTCATTATTAATTTCTTTGTAATTTCTTGACATGTCAATATTTTTATGTATGTGGCCGGTTGCTTGTTACAAAGTTCTGCGATAGTTTCCATATCATCATTCATTGAGAGTTTGTATTATGTTTCTTGTTGGGAAGTCTGCTTTTTCACATTTCATTGTTTTTATTTGTTTTCCTACTTATGATTGTAGTATTACAGAGCCATCATGAGTGTTTTTTAATTGCATGCTTTTTGTTTGCTGGTCATCAAACAAATCAAATCTGCAATATATTCTTGTCATCTTGTCAGTACTTCTGGCTTATTAAATATAATTGTCCCAGTTTAATTTTTACTGAATCCACCCACATTTACAGGACTTTTCTTATGTGATCTGTTTTATTTCCATGTGCATGTCTTTAGTCTTCTTTTGAAGATATATCTTGTCTATTTCTCTGAATTTTTCTAACCAATGGTGTTTTTTAGTTATACACATTCTACGGTATTTCTGTCTATCAATGAACATTTGGTTTTCTTTATATTCTAAGATTTTAATAGTGTTTCATCTGTCATCCATGTTTTCTTGTTCGTGGATTTCCTCATTGGTAAGCTTTCATTTATTGTTTGAATGCGTATTCTTAGGCTATGCCATTTATTGTCTATTTTCTCTTCTGGATTCCTCCTTGTTCCATGCATTCAATCATTATGTATTCATATCTGTTCACTACCTCCACAATGTATTATTTGTATATCTCGTAGTGTCAGTGCTGATGTGTTCAAATGTAGTTCCTGCTTTTTTCTATGTACTGTATATTTAAGCTGTATGTGTATGTTGCACAACACTGGATTGTGATCAGAGTTGACATCAGATACTGCGTATGTCTTCGCATTCTTTACCTTTTTTAAACATTATGTTGTTGAACATGATGATAGTTACTGGTTCCGCGTTCTGTCTTCATGGCTTTTACATGACCACAGTCTATTATATATATATAGATGCAACATATAGCAACTATATATAGATATAACATATAGATGCAACAAAACATACCAGATCCTAGGACAGATGACACGCATTTTTCAAGAACAAAAATGTAAACATAGACACTAAAGTGGCATTGTACAAGACTATTATTATTCCATCACTATGCTACCAGTGCCAAACCTGGACAATGACAGCACAAGACAAAAGAAAAATAGTGAAAACCGAAATGACATGTCTACGAAGAATACTCCGAGTGTCATTAAGAGATAGAATTAGAAACGATAACATCAGACAGATAACCAAAACAATACCAGTATTGGAACACATCAAAAGACAGCAGATCAAGTGGTTTTTACACGCTTCCAGACTACCGACATATAGCATGCCACAAATGGCTATGACACATAGACATAACGGTTATAAAGCCAGAGGCAGACCATGTAAAAGATGGATCACAGAAATCAAAGAAGCCACAGGAACAAGCTTACAAACAGCGCACAAGAAGGCCATCTCCAGAGAACTCTTCCACCCCTGACGCTGCAAGGCAAACAAGGGACACAGCGTATAGATAGATAGATAGACAGTCTATTATTTTCTTGTTTAAAGAACATATTGGATATTGTCATATCATTCTCGCAAAAAATTGTATTAGAATTGTATTTTCTGCACGTGTCCAAGAGCGTGAGCGTATATTTTTGGTAAGTAAATCTATTATCGGGGAGTGTTATCAGCAATATCAACAAAATGATAATAAGTGTGCACTATATCGACTTCTATATTCGTGAGTTTGTCTTGTCGCTTCTTACACAGATAGTTCGTGTGCACTATATATAATTCTATATCTGTGATTGTATCTTGTCGCTTCTTACATAGATAGTTAGTGTGCACTATGCAGACTTCTATATTCGTGAGTTTGTCTTGTCGCTTCTTACATAGATAGTTAGTGTGCACTATGCAGACTTCTATATTCGTGAGTTTATCTTGTCGCTTCTTACAAAGAAACAGTAGGTAACATATTCTGATTATTTTTATATTTTGAAAATATAGCTAACTTGTCATAGCGATAATATAGCTAACTTAGTCATAGCGATAATATAGCTAACTTGTCATAGCGATAATATAGCTAACTTGTCATAGCGATAATATTGTGTTTACATGACAATATTATTTGATAAAATACACATTTGTTGATGACACTCGTAAATGGCTATATGATTTGGGTAAACATGGATTTTAATATGACATAAATAAAGGCATTAACACTAAAAGCACTGACAGTTACATAGTAAAATGTCAGGTCCACTTCAAACATGTCTTCACATAATTGTACCTACCGCTTGTTATAACAATCGTGCTAACTATCCTTAATGCCAATTACCCCGGTACTGTTGTAGACAGTTTGATAAGTTGAACTAACTCAGCGTATACTTTCATCTTAAATAAAACATTAGTAAGAAAAAAGCAAAGTAAGATTAGAAATACAGTTTTGGACATTAATAGCATGATAATAGTGCTGTACTTACATATGAATAACAATAATAATAGTGTTGTACTTACATATGAATAACATAATAATAGTGCTGTACTTACATATGAATAACAATAATAACAGTGCTGTACTTACATATGAATAACAATAATAATAATAATAGTGAGCTAAAAAAGTAAAGTAACCCATAGCAATTATTAATGCCGTAGGGGTGTGAGATGTTAGCGATCTTTTCAGAGGCTCTGCAAATGTGGGCGGTAGCCATCTCCTCTCCCTCGCAGTCTTTACTACCCGGATTAATCCTGTACCGATTTAAGACTGGGTCGACCAGGGAGCCGTTGCGAACTGAAAAATATTTCCGCCTCAACTGGATAATGAACCCAGGACCACTCATATGCGAAGTCAGAATAGTGAGGTACTGATAGATGAATGTCCACGTCATACTAAGTGTGGAACACATGTGTAGCTAGTGCGAGTGAAGCTAACAACCATTAAAAACGCATCATCATGTTTTTACATGAGCTACATGTGTTGAATTAAAACTAACTGAAAATATTTTCGTCACATTTATGAACCATATGCTGAATCACACCTCAATCAATCAAGTGCCGTGCCGAATGGCGTAGGCGATCATGTTTCTACACGACTCTCTGTCTCTGTCAAGTCCATCTTATAACTTTTCTCTTTGTCGTCCCCTATCTCTTCTCCACTTGATCTTTGCAGTGGTTATTACGTGTTCAAGCTGTGTTCTTCTCAGCACATGTCCTAGAAACCTTAAATGTCTGCCCCTAATGTTTGATATGATTGATATTTTTACACCAGCAGAATTACATCTGTTGTTTTTTTTAAATAAAAAATTCATTACCGGATAGTTTCGCCGAAGACCGATGTGTCGCAACGCATTTCCATTCTCTGGACTACATCCTGCTGGAAATCTAATAGGATCATGGTCCTGCAACAAGGGATATCCAGCGGGAGTTTGGGAATGAACGCTGAAGAAGAATAAGAACCTTATAGTAAGTAGTTATGTACCCTTGGTGTAGAAAAAACTGGGTTTTTTTTCACTCACTGTCACCAAGTCACAGCTGTTATTAATAGTGTGTTTCACCCCCAGCAGCATCAATGCAAGCTTGACATCGGTGTCTCATGATATTGCAGAGTGTCTCGATAAATGTTTGGGGTACGGCTTTCCATTCTGTTATAAGTGCTTACTTGAGATCACTCACAGTGTTGATGTCATCTTGCCGAACCTTTCTGTTTAGTGCATCCCATGCGTGTTCAATTGTGCTCATGTCAGGAGAGTTGGCTATACAGTACGAGAAAATGTTGCTGGGCTAAGATATTCCTGGTTACATTACCAGTGTGAGGCCTAGCGTTGTCATGCGGAAAGATTCCCACAGTTGTTGATTGTGGAAGAAAGGCACAACGATGTAACATCAACGGTTACATTAACTATGAAAACATGAAGAGGAGTACGGTGTTTTTGCGAGAATTCACCCCAAACTGGTAAGTCTCGTCCTACATATCTGTTATGTTGGAATATGCACAGCATATCATTCTCCAGGACGACTCGATTTCATCTGTGAACAAATGAGACATTAAACCGACTTTTTCGGGGAACATCGAAGATCTTCATTACGCACTTGGGCACTGAATATTTTGTTGTACCAAAGCTAGTCTGTTGATTATGTTGCGTCTAGTAAGGTTATGACTAATGTTGTGACTTATTTTCTGCAAGCACGAGGAGTGACGTCACCTTCAAGCAGTGTTTGCGCTAATGAGCCTCGTGTATACGCTGCTCTGTGTGTTGCTGTTTGGAAACGATGCGCAGAGGAATGCGTACAATATGACGATCTTGAACTAGTGTTGTTAAACGAGGCTGACTGGGTATGGCTCATTTATCAATATTTGGTGTCGCCAGTGATCGTTGGTGCTGCCTTACTAAAGTGGAGTTGTCATAATTGAAATGTTTGACAATATCTCTTGTTTTCATTTCATTGTCAAGAATCTTGACTTTGCTCTTATAACATCAGTCGATGCATGAAAAAAACAGCAACAAGCCTTCTTTGGATACAAACCAGAAAATGCCTTTTGCTCGCCTAACCTTTAGTAATGCGTATGGCAAGTTTCAATTTGTTTTGACTTTTAATAGTCATAATTTGTTTATTTACTATTTTGCACACGAAACATAGAATATGCGAAATAAACATCACATCAACAACAAAACAATAGAATTGCACAAACGTCATCACTTGCACACGTTCAGGGTTTAAAAATCGTCGCGTATATAAACGTTTTAACCGTGAAAATAAATCATATTTTCCGTGCTTTTCTAATGGTTGCTCGTATATATGGTATTCAAAAAGAAAAGAAATGCAACGTATTTGGAGTTCCTTTTATATATTCGCTGATTATACATCACTCAACTTATTCACTGTTTCCTACTGGTCATTAACTTCTGGTGCCTACCTGAAGTGTACTCACCTCATCGTTTGTGATGTCATGAAAAATGTCAAGGCTAAAACAACATTTTTAGCAATAACTCGTGATAGGTTCATGAGAATCCCATGAAAGTGACTGAACACACACCTCTCAAACCATATTATAGAATCCCATGAAAGTGACTGAACGCACACCTCTCATACCATATTATAGAATCCCATGAAAGTGACTGAATACACACCTCTCAGACCATATTATAGAATCCCATGAAAGTGACTGAACACACATCTCTCAGACCATATTATAGAATCCCATGAAAGTGACTGAACACACACCTCTCAGACCATAATATAGAATCCCATGAAAGTGACTGAACACACACCTCTCAGACCATATTATAGAATCCCATGAAAGTGACTGAACACACAACTCTCAGACCATATTATAGAATCCCATGAAAGTGACTGAACACACACCTCTCAGACCATATTATAGAATCCCATGAAAGTGACTGAACACACACCTCTCAGACCATATTATAGAATCACATGAAAGTGACTGAATACACACCTCTCAGACCATATTATAGAATCCCATGAAAGTGACTGAACACACACCTCTCAGACCATATTATAGAATCCCATGAAAGTGACTGAACACACATCTCTCAGACCATATTATAGAATCCCATGAAAGTGACTGAACACACACCTCTCAGACCATATTATAGAATCCCATGAAAGTGACTGAACACACACCTCTCAGACCATATTATAGAATCCCATGAAAGTGACTGAACACACAACTCTCAGACCATATTATAGAATCCCATGAAAGTGACTGAACACACACCTCTCAGACCATATTATAGAATCCCATGAAAGTGACTGAACACACATCTCTTAGACCATATTATATAATCCCTATAAAATATTGGTGGTCTTGGAATAAATTCAGTTGAACATTCAAGACGCAAGTATGGCTCATCTCATTACAGAACAACAATACATCATCATTAGACGCTTAGAGACTGGGCAATCAAAAAGTGTAGTGGCCAGCTAACTGAAAGTGGTTAGATACACCATTAGTCGCCTTTTGAAACGATTTCAATAAACTGACTGAGTAAAATACCGGTCGCGCAGTGAAATACCATGATTCACAACTCCTGTTGTAAACCGCTTCATACGGCTGTGTCAACTCAGGAATCCATTTTCATGTTATTCCTACCACTGGGAATGAATGGAGAGGGATTTGGTTTAGTGTAAGTCTGACAGTATACATAAACTACTGACTGAACTATATAATCAGCACTACCCTGCTCAACAAAATCGCGCTAGAAGAAAGGCAAGAGCTGCTGAATGACCAGGCTACTCCCACACATGACCAGAGTGTGGTAGACAATTTCAGTCACGAATTGAACTCATGATGACACCGCAGATATCATTATCTTTATCATCATCCCAGTTGAGCTGATTGGTCATCGTTGACTTCGACGGACCAACAGCAAACCAGCATAAGATAGCCATGCAGTGGATACCATCTTCGTGTGGAATACCAGGAAATGAGAGAGCAGATAAACTAGATAAGGAGGGTGCTACCGACAACCAACCAGATGTACCAATCATTTATCTTCAGAAAAAAAATTGTTCAAATCAATCAGAAAGCAACAAACACCAAAACAAGTTGATAATAACATTATAATAGATCAGAAAAGGTTCAAATTCTACGCCTCAGAACATAACACAATCGACTCCACATTCACGAGTGCGCCAAATTCATGATTGTCAACAGAGCCATGTGGACAAGCACCACAAACCTCAGAATATATACTTAAAGTTTGTTCTGAGTTTCAGATGATACGAAAAACATAATAACTCATAGAAATAACACCAGAATCAAAGTTCTATTTACCTATGTATGAGCTTCAAGAGATGGTGAAGTTTATTGAGAAGGCAAAAAAACAACAATATAGACATATTTTAAGCGAACGAAAAGAGAAGAAAAATCACTCTTATTGATTTGATTTGTCTGTGTTGTTATTCGTAAGAAGTTCAGAATGTCTGCATGATTCATTAGCCACAGTAGATTTGCAAACCAGCCAAACCGCTTTCTCGATGCTGTGAACATACATACGATCAGGAAAGAAAATTAATATTAACACATTCCATCTTCGACCTCTCGACTACCTCAAGTCATTTTTATGCAACAAGCAAACAATTTATATTTTTCTGAATTTAGTACTCATAGAGTCACTAAAGAAACAGACATGTGTTTCCCACTGTGTTCTAATCCAAGTCAAGGTCTGTGCCACTGACATATTCTCCATAATCATGCGCACAGCCATATATCAAATACAACACACTCTTTAATGGTCTTCCCTACAGACGGAGCTGTGAAGACCCACGCACTACGCGCGCAGCTAACAATCGTACCATTCGGGTATATAATCATGCCATATTCCCTGGAATTCAGGCTGATCAATGCTTCCATCTCAGACTCACCGAAATAATGCACCACTCGTTGCATTGTCTATTGAGAGGTAGTATGACTCTAATCGAATAGTTAGTATAGAGAGCATAAGACAAATGTGTACACAAGAAATAAAATAGAGATGTACACAGGTGTACAAGAACCATTGCTTTCAATAGTGAAATAACGAAAACTAGCATGGTTTGGACATGTATGCAGACATGATTCCATGTGAAAAACAAACTGCAGGGAACGGTCGAAAAAAAGGGGGGGGGGGTAGAGAGACAGAGAGAGAAAAACAAAGGAGAACAAAAAAGACATGGGCAGATATCACGGAATGAAAAGGACAAGATATTTTCTCACTAATCCGCATCGTTGAAGATAAAAATTGCCAGAGGACTCTGTATACTAAAGCATACAATGCGGTACCCATAAGACACTGATAGGTTACGGATTTATAGATATAGATAGATCACTTTGAAGGAGGTCTGGCAATACACAGACACACTTAACTGTTGCACATCTAGTGCCATATATTCCAATATACACATACTATTTAAGACGTCCTCCAAATATGTCCCATCCATGATATTTAGTCTACTATCTTTCACAGCACGGGAAGGGGGCGCCCAAGACGACGAAGGTGCAGGAATATATCAGGTTGCTTAAACATGTCTCTATGTCTCTAGCTGCGGCAGTTCAACTCGTCCAGAATCGCAGTGTTCAGAGAACCCATAAGGAAGACCACGTTCTGGAAAGAATATATCATATGACCTTTCACTTTCTGAATTTCAGATTAGAGTAACTGTTCGTATAAGCAGTGATTTAGAGATAGGCTCAGCTCTGCAAAACAGTTTTCTATGCTTTATAGTTATTCAGTCGAGCAGGAATCACATTTCATTTAGGAGTGGATACCCTGAAATAGTAAAATAGTTGCTTTAGTATCGGCGTTTTTGTGTGTTTTATTTGTGATTAGTTCATGCAACTATTTTTTAAAAATAAGATGCTTGACAGAAACGGCATATACTTGAAGATATGGAAACAAACAAAATAACCAATAAAGTGTTCCAGGTGGATTCTAAATTTACGGTAACAGTTTATTTATACAAATATCTAACTAAATTTTATCTTAATATAAGCGTACTCATAAATCATCGAGCGATAAATGTTCCAGTGTCGGGTAACAACCCTAAACAGGAAATAAGTGGCTGGGGTAACACAGGGAAAATATCAAAATGAACAAAATAGGTATAAATGTTACCAAAACAAGTTATAAAACAACCTAACAACGAGACACATTAACAGACAACGTTTCGACTAAAAAACCTTCATTAAAACAAACACAAGACATCTTATGTTAGCAAATATTACATAGAGACAAACATTGATAGGAAGGAAAGAAAAATAGAGAAGGATAATAGCGAATTGTGCACTTTTCCCTCCTTACTCACCACTATCTTCTCCTCACATCTTCTTCCTCCCTATAATGCCGCCCTATCTTTGCTTCCTCCGTTATCCATTCGCTGTTGTCCTTCTATATTTTTCTTTCCTTCCTATTACAACTATGTTTGTCTCTATGTAAGATTTGTTAACATAAGATGTTTTTTTTGTTTGTCCTGATGAAGGCTTTTTAGTCGAAACGTCGTCTGTCACTGTGTCTCGCTGTTAGGTTGTTTAATGACTTGTTTTAGTAACACTTATACTTAATTTACATAAAGCATCGATGGCAACAAAATATGCCATGGAGTGCCCAGTCTTCCAACTAGACAGCCTTGTTCTAGGTCACGGTTGAAGAGCGAGAATTAGTCATGCGTGAAATGTTTATGTTGCTCAATCTGTCCACCAGAACCATGGAATCTCATTAACTTCTGACATGTGTGCCATTATTAGTTATTTATCATCATCATCAAGTGCCGCTTCCGTAACAAAGTTTGGCTGCAAGAGACCTCCAACATGCCCTGTCTATTGATTTCGTGGTGCACTCTGCTAAACTGAAACCTGTTCAGCATGTGATGTGTGATGCTACTCTCCCATTTGTATCTCTGCCTACCTCTTGCTCACTTCCCTTTGACTTTACCCTCAAGTAAGATCTTCAATAAGATATCATGTCTTTTAATATGTCCAAAACATTTGATGTGTCTGATCTTTATTTCTATTAGTAATTCTTTCTTCATATTAAGTATTTTAGAACCTCTTTATTTGTTTTCTTCTCTTTCCATGATGTTCTCCCTATTCTTCTATATACACACACATCACAAAGGCATCAATTCTATCTTCTAATTGTTTAGTGTCCATGTTTCTGAGCCATATATTAATATACAATAGATGTAACATTTTCTAATTCTAAATTTTAACTAGTTTGTAATGAAATTTATTTTGTTATTTTTATGTTACATTTCAGATCACAAAGAGTTTATATTTTACAAGAACAAGGAGCCCATGTGCTATATTTATGTTGTTATTTAATCTTCTCAAATCCACGATGTGACCGAGTTCTTGTTGGCATCAAATGGATAAGCCCCGATAACATTGTTCACATTTTAAATATGTCGTACTCCATCTTTTTGAGACTGGGCATGTGCTGAAGTAGCCTGAGTTTAACGCTTGTAGCGTAAAACCGCTCTGTTAATTGGCAACTGTGTATATGCGGCATTATCAGAGCATTTTCAAAGTGAACCAACCATATAACTTGTTCACTGTGTGCGTGCGCATGTCTGTGCACGTAGTGATGTGTGTGCGCGTGCTGTGTACGTTATCACTCGTGGAGCAAGATTCACCAAAAATATATGACAGACTATTCTTCTTCTTCTGCGTTCATTCTCAAACTCCTGCAGATTAGAAGGATTATTCCGAAGAACGGAATGCGTTGTGTCATGGTTTACAGCATTGCTGCGATATCTGCGCCTTTCGGTCTGACACATCCGACTTCAGAATGGCTTTGGGTCACTGACCCTATATGGGATGGGACAGCCAACTCCATCTCATAACCCCAATAGTCGCCTCTTACGACATGCATGGAAGGTAAACAGTGTTGATATTCTTTGCTCCCCTTTCGGTCCCCGGCAACACAAGGGCGACAGACAGACTATATTCTTAGTGGTAATGATAGCACATTGATGTGAGTATAGACAATGTTAGAAATGTGGGCTAAATTAGCAATAATCCTTCTAAAATCAATTGACATTTTTTGTCCACTTCATTATCTGTCGACACAAAATGACCAATGGAAACAAAGGAAAAGTACATTGCGTCACTTTAGAAAGATGGTTCCGAAAGATTCTTCAGAACTATAAATCACGACAGACGCGCGTAGCTAAATATTTTCTTATGTAATCAGAAGAGCCCCTCGTCATGTCTGTGCACTCATTGGTATCATCGTTCACAAGTGACTGTTTGACATTCCCCGTGATTTTCATTGGCTGTCGGAACAAACTATACAGAAAGTGACCAATCAAAATCAGGGAGAAAATAAAATAGCGTCACTTTTGAAAGATAAACTCGATGAGTCCGCAGGACTGTATAATTTACAATTCGTATTCAGCATTTCTGTAGACTGTCAGTGTAATTCTTGGATTTGTTTACCTTCTCTAACTACGTGAGTTCCTTCCTATCTTTACAGATCTTCCACAGCTTTTGTTCCTTTCTCTGCTTACAGATCTCCAGCTGATCAATCACATCTTTATTTGACTGCATAAAAGACAGACAATATCTCTGACACCACCAGCAACACCACATACAGCGACACTGTAGACATACAGTGAAGCTAGTTAGTCCGGTCCGAACATTGGAGGGGCGGCCAATGAAAAAGGCACGAAAAGGTAGATGTATGGCGAGAGACAAATAGATTTCCTACTGAGTACAATGAAACAATGAAAGGCAGAACAGCGCTAGAGGGCAGCGCGAACTGCAAATAGAAAGTGAAAACGTTCCACGGAAAGGGAAACTACAAGCTCTGTTAGCTCGTGACGAGATTCTAGTTACATGTGCTCCTTATAGGCAGAGACCCATACACAATAATGGCGTCAAGCAAAGCAAAAAGACCTGGCCTAACTCTAATGGCGAGCTTTCCTATACCAGAAACATGCTCGCGAAGAGAAAGGGTTCCGTACCCGATAGGCTCAGGAAAAAAAAGGGACAAAGATGGCAGTCCTGGCCCAACTCTACTGTCAGGCTTTCCTATACCAGAAATACACTTTCAGAGAGAAAGGGTTTAGTACCTAATGGGCTCAAGAATTAGACAAGGTCGCTCAGCTCGAGAACGCCTTGCTCTCAAACGCGTGGTGTGAGACTCGAATTTGGGCGAGGGGTTCACTATATCGATGAATGATGCTTCGGTTAAATAAGCGAAAGAGCCATGCTCCAACTCTTCTGGCGAGTTCTTCCTAATACGGAACCAGGTTCGCGGATGAGAAACGGTTCAGTACCCGATGGACACAGGCACAGCACGTCCAATTACACGAGGTGAGTTCATAGACGGTGGAACACCTCGTGAGAGATAGACGCGCTCGACAAGCGTCTTAGCGAAGAGGCACTACACACCAGTGTGCCCGGCGACAGAAAGATAAGCTGTCACGGACTAGGGAAGCCTACCCGAAGTAAAGGCATGACGAAAACGGATGTGCTGGACCTTGGACGTCCAGACCACAAGTGGCCAACCTAGGTGCAAATAACACAGTTCTACTGTGGTACTTGCAGCGCAACATACTTCACGCTCCCCGGCGGAAATCATATGATATATTCGTTGTGGTTATTTGAGAGCGAACGCAGAAGTAGAAGAAGAAGAAGAAGATCTCCAGCTCTTGTTCCTTCCTCTCTTTACAGAACTTCTGCAGATCTTATTCCTTCTTTTTTTTTGCAGATCTTTCCTAGCTCTTGTTTTCTTCCTCTCTTTACATATCCTCTCCAAATCGTGTTCCTTCATTTCTTTACAAATTTTATCCATCTCTTGATTCTTACTCTCTTTTTAGAGATCTTCCCCAGTTCTTGTTTTTTCCTCTCTTTACAGATCTTTTCCAGCTCTTGTAATTTCCTTCATCTTTGCAGATCTTCACAAACTCTTTTTCCTCTCTCTCTTTACAGATCTACTCCTGCTCTGGGGGTGCAAAGGGAACGCATTGCTCTAGGCGGACCCAGGGTTAGCAGATAACCAAGATCCCAAATGTACCTCCACGCGGTGCACCCTGGAAACAGAAATACAGCAGCTCGTGCTGATTCTGGCCAAATCATTTGGGGATCGTGTCCGAGAATGTAGTGGTAGCAGATGGAAAGAGATTTGACTGCACAAAGAGACAGACAATATCTCCGACACCACAAGCATCACCACATATAGCGACACTGTCGACATACAGTGAAGCTAGTCAGTCCAGTCCGAACATTGGAGGGGCGGCCAATGTAAAATGCACGTAAAGGTAAATGCATAACGAGAGACAAATATGTTTCATACAGAGTACAATGAAACAATGAAAGGGCAGAACAGCGCTAGAGGGCAGCGCGAACTGCAAATAGAAAGTGAAAAGTCCCTAGAAAATGGAACTACAAGCTCCGTCAGCTCGAGACGGGCTTCTAGTTACCAGAGCTCCTAACAGGCAGAGACCCAGACCCATCCATCGGCGTTTGGTAAAGCAAAAGACCTAACCCAACTCTAATGTCGAGCCTTCCTAAACCGGAAATATGCTTGCAAAGAGAAAGGGTTCTGTACCCGATGGGTGTAGGCAAGAAAGGGACAACGATGGCAGTCCTGGCCCAACTCTACTGTCAAGGTTTCCTATACCGGAAGTACACTTGCAGAGAGAAAGGGTTCCGTACTCGATTCGCTCAGGCACAAAAGGGACAACGATTTAGCCCTGGCCCATCTCTACTGTCAGGTTTTCCTACACCGGAAATACACTTGAAGAGAGAAAGGGTTCAGTACCTGATGGGCTCAGGCGCTATTGGGACAAGGACGCTCAGCTCGAGAACGCCTTGCTCCCAAACGCGTGGTGTGAGACTCGAACTTGGACAAGGGGTACACGATGTCGGTGAATGACACCTCGGCTAAGAGGGCGAAAGAGCCAGGGTCCAACTCCTCTGCTGAGTTCTTCCCCTTAAGGAACCAGGCTCACGGATGAGAAACGGTTCGGTACCCAATGGGCACAGGCACAGCACGTCCAATTACACGAAGCAAGTTCATAGATGGTGGAACACCTCGTTCGAGTTAGACGAGAGCAAAACATCGTCTGGGCGAAGAGTCTCCACTACGCGTGCCTGGAGACAGATATAGAGGCTGTCACAGGCTAAGGGTAGCCCACCCGAATTGTCAAGGCATGCCGAAATCGGATGTGCTAGGCCTACAAGGCGCATAACGGTGGCACAACGTAATCACGCTCCCGGCGGAAATCGCACGGATATCCGTGATGGTTACAATGGAGCGAACGAAAAACAAACAAACATACTCCTGCTCTGGTTAATTCCTCTATTTACAGATTTTTCCAGCTCTTGTAATTTCCTGTCTTTACAGATTTTCTCCAGCTCTTGTTGCTGGAGAAGCTCTTCCAGCTCTTGTTATCGGAGAAGCTCTTCCAGCCCTTGTTCCTTCGTCTATTTAGAGATCTTCTCTAGTTCTTGTTCCTTCCTCTCTTTAACGATCTTCTCCAAACATCTTGAACAAACATGGGCGTAATACATCCAAGCTTACACATCTGACATTGGAACGACTGCCTAAGCTCCAAACACTACGCCTTACGGCAAGTGTGGATACGATCAACCATCATTCACCTGGAGATAGAGAAAGGACAATTTATACATTATTTCAAAAATTAGGGTAGCCGGGAGGAGGTATGGAAGAGCTTTACAGTTGTCAAGGAGGGATATGGGGGAATTTGACAAAGCAATGACATAAAAAAACGTTTTTGTACAGCAATTAAATTGTTCGAATAAGCTAGATTTGTTATACAGCAATTAAATTGTGTGAATAATCGTTGTTTTTTTCCAAAACTATGAACAAAATATAGCGTTATTTACTCACTTTTTCTGGAAAAATAGTTTTTAAAGGAAGATGTACTTGCATAATTAATTCTTGACAAGTTGTCGACAAGAGGAGTCAGTGATACTTTTTGGTATTCTTACTTTTTGACAAGTTGTTGACAAGAAGGTGGAAGTGTACTTTCTGGCACAATGAAGCATAATTAATTCTTGAGAAGTTGTCGACAAGAGTAGTGAGGGGTACTTTCTGGTATTCTTATTTCTGGACAAGTTGTTGACAAGAGCGTAGAGTGATACTTTCTGACATAATGAATCATAATTAATTCTGGACAAGTTGTTGACATGAGGACTGTGGGAGGAGTACTTTCTGACATAATGAATCATAATTAATTCTTGACAAGTTGTTGACAAGACCGTAGAGTGGTACTGTCTGACATAATGAATCACAATTAATTCTGGACAAGTTGTTGACAAGAGGGATGTGGGAGGAGTACTATCTGACATAATGAATCACAATTAATTCTGGACAAGTTGTTGACAAGAGGGATGTGGGAGGAGTACTTTCTGACATAATGAATCATAATTAATTCTTAATAAGCTGTTGACAAGAGGGCCGGGGGAGGAGTACTTTCTGACATAATGAATCATAAATAATTCTTTACAAGTTGTTGACAAAAGAGGGAGAGATATCTTCTTATATAATGATACATATTTAATTCTTGACAAATTGTTAACAAGAGGGGGATGGGTATTTTTGGACATAATTAGTTCTTTATATGTTGTTGACACGATGATGGAGGGTATTTTCTGGCATTCTTAATTCTTAACATGTTGTTGACAAGAGGAGGAAGGAGTACTTTATGACATAAGGAGACATAATAAACTCTTGACAAGTTGTTGACAAGAGGTTGGAGTGGGTAAACAAATTGACCAAAAATAGTAGACGTAAATTTTGGCCATCCTCTTTGGTCGATGTTACATCTCGCTTGTCATTCTTTCTTATGATAACACAATCAAGGAGATGTCATTGCATAGAAAGTTCTGTTTCGATTTGGTGCCCTAAAATGTGCATTTGAAATAGTCAGACCATGTGTGGGACTGAATTCATATTCAGAAGCAGGAGATCAATGATATTGCATATAGTATATAGCTTACATAGTGCTTCTCTATAATTCCAATTTGAATCTGGTGTTTAGTTCCAACTCTGTTATTAGTCACCAAGATTTGTGAGAATGTCGGACTTTGAAACTAACGAGATTACAGAGTCGTGTTCGACATAGAACGTATATCTTTGATGTCAGATGGGTTAGTCTTTCTTAGTCCGTATTCGTTGATTTTAGAAGCGTTTACTCCTTCCTAGTCGACTCCGTAGTGCTATAAGCCGATGGTTGATGTTCTTTCAGAATTTGACAGTGGTGCTCAGTAGATGAGATTTCATAGCAAATCCCACTCCAGATTCGCGACGTTTTTCATTGGTTTTCTCATTCAAAAAGATGGTCAATCTTTCGCATATCTCAGAAATATGCCCTCGCAGCTAACTCGCCTCAGTTATGTAGTTATTACAGCATGCAAGTTCTCTAGCGATGAGTGCAGGTCTTCTCTCTGGAGGTGTCGAGCAGTGTATGCATATTCTAGAGGCCAAAGTTGAGAAACTTCAACTTATATTGCATAATTACTGTGTTGTAGAAATGTCTCAAATATAGCTTGCGCTGTATGTATGGCTGGTTGTAGAAATGTCTCGGGGTGCAAAGGGAACGCATTGCTCTAGGCGGATCCAGAGTTAGCAGATAACCAAGATCCCAAATGTACCTCCTCGCGGTGCACCCTGGTAACAGAAAAACAGCAGCTCGAGCTGATTCTGGACAATAATTTGGGGACGTGTCCGAGAATGTGGAGGTAGCAGATGGAACGTGAAAAGTTCCTAGGAAAGGTGAACTACAAGCTCTGTTAGCTCGAGACGAGCTTCTAGTTACCTGTACTCCTTATAGGCAGATACCCAGACCCAATCATGGGCGTTCGGAAAAGCAAGAAGACCTATGTCGAGCCTTCCTCAACCGGAAATATCCTCGCGAAGAAAAAGGGTGCCGTACCCGATGGGCTTAGATAAAAATGGGACAACGATGGCAGTCCTGACCCATCTCTACTGTAAAGATTTCTTTTACCGGAAATACACTTGCAGAGAGAAATAGTTCAGTACCTGATGGGCTCAGGCACAAAAGAGACAACGATTTTAGCCCTGGCCAAACTCTACTGTCAAGCTTTCCTATACCGGAAACACACTTGCAGAGAGAAAGGGTTCAGTACCTGATGGGCTCAGGAACTATTGGGACAAGGTCACTCAGCTCGAGAACGCCTTGCTCTCAAACGCGTGGTGGGAGACTCGAACTTGGACGAGGGTTTCACGATGTCGGTGAACGACGCCTCGGGTAGGAGGGCGAACGAGCCAGGGTCCAACTCTTCTGGCGAGTTCTTCCTCATACAGAATCAGGCTCGCGGATGAGAAAAGGTTCAGTACCCGATGGGCACAGGCACAGTACGCCCAAGTGCACGAGAACTGCACGAGAGTTCATAGATGGTGGAACACCTCGTGTCAGATAGACGCTCTCGACAAGCGTCTTGGCGAAGAGGCACTACACACCAGCGTGCCCGGCGACAGATACAGGATGTCACGGACTAGGGACCAAACCAAAAACACAGTTCTACTGTGGAACTTGCAGCACAACGTATTTCACACTCCCCGGCGAAAATCACACGAAATATTCATTGTGGTTATTTGAGAGGGAACGCTGAAGAAGAAGAAGAAATGTCTCAATTATAGCGTGCACTGTATGTAGGACTGGTTGTAGAAATGTTTAAACTGTAGTTTGCACTGTATGTAGGACTGGTTGTAGAAATGTCTCAATTATAGCATGCGCTGTATGTAGGACTGGTTGTAGAAATGTCTCAATTATAGCGTGCACTGTATGTAGGACTGGTTGTAGAAATGTCTCAATTATAGCATGCGCTGTATGTAGGACTGGTTGTAGAAATGTCTCAATTATAGCATGCGCTGTATGTAGGACTGGTTGTAGAAATGTCTCAATTATAGCATGCGCTGTATGTAGGACTGGTTGTAGAAATGTCTCAATTATAGCATGCGCTGTATGTAGGACTGGTTGTAGAAATGTCTCAATTATAGCATGCGCTGTATGTAGGACTGGTTGTAGAAATGTCTCAATTATAGCGTGCGCTGTATGTAGGACTGGTTGTAGAAATGTCTCAATTATAGCATGCGCTGTATGTAGGACTGGTTGTAGAAATGTCTCAATTATAGCATGCGCTGTATGTAGGACTGGTTGTAGAAATGTCTCAATTATAGCGTGCGCTGTATGTAGGACTGGTTGTAGAAATGTCTCAATTATAGCATGCGCTGTATGTAGGACTGGTTGTAGAAATGTCTCAATTATAGCATGCGCTGTATGTAGGACTGGTTGTAGAAATGTCTCAATTATAGCGTGCGCTGTATGTAGGACTGGTTGTAGAAATGTCTCAATTATAGCATGCGCTGTATGTAGGACTGGTTGTAAAAATGTCTCAATTATAGCGTGCACTGTATGTAGGACTGGTTGTAGAAATGTCTCAATTATAGCATGCGCTGTATGTAGGACTGGTTGTAGAAATGTCTCAATTATAGCGTGCACTGTATGTAGGACTGGTTGTAGAAATGTCTCAATTATAGCGTGCACTGTATGTAGGACTGGTTGTAGAAATGTCTCAATTATAGCATGCGCTGTATGTAGGACTGGTTGTAGAAATGTTTAAACTGTAGTTTGCACTGTATGTAGGACTGGTTATTTAGAGTGCATAAGAAGGTACAAGAGAAAATGAACGATAGCTCCTAAAACTCATAAAGTCATGTCCCTATTCATGTTCACTTTCATTGTTGATGTTTGTTTTTGCTTCGTGACAAATGTCTTTTTAGTCAGAACTGTATTTTTTTCATTTCTTTTGTTATATTTTACAAATTCTATTTATTATGTGTACTTATTTATTAGATTTTCAGTAGACATATCATCGTATTACTTATCATTTCTTGATCATTGCACCAAGCCGACAGCTGAAGTCTCCTGTGCATGAAAGAACACTCGGAACAACCTTCCAATTGCACATAAGAAGCAAGAGCTATCGTTCGTAATTCATGAGGTTCGAAAACAAATAAATAAACAAACAATCCTTACTTATCATTGCATGTGTGTGTTACCACATCACTCTTCTGTGTCCGATAGTCTTTGGTAATATGGCTATTAAAAATATTAATAGTTATCAGTTAAAGGGAAGAAACCCATCTTAAATGTATGTTAAAAATGATTCAGAACTAGCAAGATAACGGAACTTGGTATACCAAGTATCCTTTTACAAGAACTGATATGATTCATGGATGTTTCACAAGAACCACTGTAAGCAATTGGTGTTTTACAATATTTACAAAGAACGTAGACGGCATCAATTCTCTTTGTAAAAATGAGATTGGTAAAAGTAAAGAATGAAGTTATACATATTATGTAAGAGTGTACTATGGATACCACACGTGATGTTATAAGAATGAAGCTATACACGTCATTCATAAATATAATGAATATCACGTGTGATGTTATAAGAATGAAGCTATATACGTCATTCATAAATATACTAGAGATACCACACGTGATGTTATAAGAATGAAGCTATACACGTCATTCATAAATATACTAGAGATATCACACGTGATGTTATATGAATGAAGCTATACACGTCTTCCATGAATGCATGAGGGGTTTGCCATGTGATATAAGGTATCCAGATCCTTTCATGATTTCCTGGTTGATCAACATAGCCTAGGCGCGTATTTGCTTCATAATCAGCCAAAAGCATGACTGTAATCTTTATGACAGAATCTGTTAGTTAGTTAGTTAGTCGTCGGATCATCATCACTGCAAACTGGACACATCCACAGTTGCTCCGATCTCTCCTTGAGTGTATCCGCCATCACACCTCTGCTGACAGTACCGGTCCTATGCTGGTTGACCATTATTCTTCTGCGCCCTCCAAAATGTTCACCTCTAGCAACACCACATTTCAATCCCTGATCTTTAATCCTAGACATTGAAAAGGAATCATCATCCACATTAGTCTCACTCTCGCGTGTTATATCTCTTAAGGAGTTTAAAACAACAGCGCGATCCATTGCCCCATCGCCCTGTGCCACAATCGCACACGATGCCAGTTGATCCGCTCTTTCATTGCCTCGAACGCCCACATGTCCCGTCACGAAAATAAATGTAACCGCTTTCAAGCTCGCATTTCTCAAGGCCTAAATCCACAGTTCGCGAAAAAGACCCACTTGTACCTTCTTAATCATACTCATAGAGTCACTCAAGATGCAGACCTGCGTTACCTTTTGTGTGCGTAGCCACTCAAATGCCTTGGTCACCGCCATAGTCTCCATGGTCATACTACTTGTAGTGACCGCAAAGGCACCACTTTCCTCCTTGATCGTTTTACCTGCGCACTGAGCTGTAAAGGCCCAAGCACTGCGAACATGCCTAATTACAGATCCATCAGTGTATATAATCACATCCCCCTCTTTGGTATTCTCACTGATTAAAGCCTGCACTTCTTTCTCCACAGCTGTGGGACACCATTCTCTGCATTCCCTGCTAAGTGAATGGTAAGAATCTGTCTTCTAATCAAACAACCTTCCGATCTGCTTCAACAGACACATCGTGATGATCATCGCAATAGATAATGTCTAGGATGTTTAGATAATTATAGAAACAACTGTTAGACATCGTTTTTTTTCTGCTAACACTGTATATTTCCCTTTAGGCTACTGCTGGAAGGTGGTATGTATAATTATGATACAGACAGCATGTCGTTGTTGTCGTCATCTCATGTATGTGGTGAGCTTTCTAAATCACTTTCCGGCAAGAAAAAAACTCAACCCTTACCGGGATTTTAGCCCTGGGACCTCACGGATGTGAGAGCAGCGTTCTAAACTTTTCGGTTATGAGCAATTGACATATTCGAGATTATAAATTAAATTCGACCAGGTGAAGACATCGATGTCAAATAACAGTAGGAAAATAGATGCGTCTTTAATGACAACTATAATGTTGTCATTTAAACTGCTGGTTTAAACGCGACCAATCGTTAATATAATACACGCACGCACGCACGTACGCACGCACGCACGCACCCATCTCACTGTTTAGTCATCTCACTGTTTAGTCATCTCACTGTTTAGTCATCTCAATGTTTCCTGGGAGGTTAAAATGTATGTTTTTTATTTTATTGATCATGAACACCAATTCATTGGGTTTCCTATTGAACTTCTGAGATAGAATATAGTGATGACGTTTTAGTTTGTCATTACTCAGCCGCTGCCTTCTGGCGTGCGTTGATTGCTCAAAATATCTTTAACCTGAGCTTTAAACATTACTATAACATTGATCAATCGATGATACATCACATGTTGGCTAATTGGAAAACAATTTTCTAAAGTGATTCATTTCACTTATCCCATGATTTTCATAGGCTGTCTACACAAATTCTGGCTATGTGTCAGGTGGTTCAGTGCGCGTCTGTGATGGCGTGGTACAGTGAGCGTCTGTGGCAGCGTGGTACAGTGCGCGTCTGTGGCAGCGTGGTGCAGGGCGTGTCTGTGATGACCAAGGTACCGGATTCTAATCCCGACGTAGGCAATTGTGCATCATGACCGCTCAGAAAGCAATGGCAAACTACTGCACGTATTTATATATGTCTGGAAAATCACTAAAGCCAAAAAATACTGGGTTGATGATTACATCCTGAATAGGATATGCTACCAAATTATTTTGTGTCAAACAAAGTGTGCACAAAATTACCACTGTCAGCTGGAAGAGCAATTGAATCACTTCAGAAGGCTTCTTCTCCAACGATCCAGCAAGTCATCTGTTAACGATTGGTCACGGTATACCTTGTCATTTTCTCATGTCTAGGACACGGATATTGGCAAATCTTGTATAATGCTGACCGGGCCACAATGACTTAACGCTACTGCGGCATTGTTGCTGGCTATAGAGAGTCAGTAGAAACTGATTGTCATTAATTGTACTTCCATCCTCAGCTTATACATCCCATTACACGATTCCTCAAATCTTTAGCCAGATGTACCAATAGCAACTATTAGCAAGAGCAATAGTAAACCTGTTACCAGGCTGTGGAAGTTCTTTATAGATATTGCTTTGGGTACCACCTCCTGTTAATCTTCCAAAGTTTCATAATTAACGCAGAATAAAATGATTGGTTAACCCTGGCTATCGCACAAGACCAGTAGAAAACCCTTTGCACACCATACATATCTATTATAAACATTTGAAAGTTGTAAAGAATTTTAATACGAGCGTATATGACAATTATCCAGTCATATTGGCTCATCATGTCATCATGTAAATGTGAAAATATTTGACCTCTCTCGTGATTTTCATTGATCACGTTATGTACAATTTGTGTTGACAGACAATTAATATTACCTGGAAATATCAAATAGCGTAAGTTTTGATAGATTAAACCAGGTTGAGTCCACGGGACTGTATATTTGTTTGAAGACTCACTCATGCATAACTGTAGACACAGACACTTAAGATTCACCAAGTATATGTGTTAGATATTTTCACATTCACCAAGTATATGTGTTATGATATTTTCACATTCACCAAGTATATGAATTATGATATTTTCACATTCACCAAGTATATGAATTATGATATTTTCACATTCACCAAGTATATGAGTTATGATATTTTCATAACATCGGCTCCGATGATTTCCATCTTTCTCGTCGCCATTTAAAGTTTTCCTTCATTGAAAAATTACAAATTAATTTATGCATTTCCTTTTCAGTTATTTCTATGACAATTAAATCATTAGTTTTAGAACATGGTCCTCCCTAACAAGAATGATCAGACAAACAGAGGACAGTGACAGTATTGTTAATCTTGCATTGGTACCGTCTACATTGGCCTCCAGATATAAATTAGAGGTACTTGGTGATCACGGCAATGATTATTTTTCATGCCTCATCGTGGTGGAGAAAGGCAAGACAAAGAAGATATAGAGGTGTTTCCTTTTGCTACGACAGGACAGGTAAGGACATTGTTAGGTAAAATTAGGCAAGATAAACGCCACAAGTCTACCAGCACCAGTGTGAATAGTCCCCTATGGTGGAATTTGGAGATTCATAGTTCATGTTTGAGTAAAAAGAAGGCGGTGGCTTTATGACAGAAAGAAATAAATATCAGAAACACGTTAGCAGAGTTGATCCTGAACTTGAGGCGAAACCGTGGTGAAATAACAAATGTGTTCACATCCAAGTGTTCACATCCAAGTGTTCACATCCAAGTGTTCACATCCAAGTGTTCACATCCAAGTGTTCAATCGCAGCAAAAGTTTCAAGTTGTGAGGGAGTATGTGAAAGAATTGCAAGAGAGAAATCATTGAAGATGTTCTTGCATATGCATACATTTATAAGCAGTTCAACATGGTGTAAAGGCATCTCCGACTTCTACACTATAGATCTCAAATGGCGGAGAACAGACAAGCATAAGGAACTGCTTTCCTCACACATAATTTACGACGTTGTGGACATATGCATAGAATAGCATCATCATCATCATCAAGTGCCGTCTCCGCAACGAAGGTTGGCTGCAACGTATCTCCAACATCTCCTGTCTCTTGTCTTGGTGGTGCACTCTGCTAGACTGTAACCTGTCCATCGTGTAATGTTACTCTCCCACTTGTATCTCTGCCTACCTCTTGCTCGCTTCCCTTTGACTTTACCCTCAAGTAAGGTCTTCAATAGGGTGTCATGTCTTTTAATGTGTCCAAAGTATTTTATTTGCCTGATCTTTATTTCTCTTAGTAGTTCTTTCTTCATATTAAGTGTTTTTAGCACCTCTTTATTTGTTTTCTTCTCTTTCCATGATGTTCTCCCTATTCTTCTATATACCCACATCTCAAAGGCATCAATTTTGTCTTCTAATTGTTTATTTAGTGTCCATGTTTCTGAGCCATACATTAATATGGAATAGATGTAGCATTTTATAATTCTCATTTTTAACTTGTTTGTAATTTGTTTAGATATTAATAATTTCCTCATATCATTGAAGGTACTTTTAGCCATTCCTATTCTCCTTTTAACTTCTGTTTCACATCTGCCATCATTTGTGACTATGTGTCCAAGATATTGATACTGTTTTACTTGTTGTAGTTTCTCTCCCTGTATGTTTATGTTTACCTCCTGTTTTTCTGTGTTTTTGCTGATTATCATGGTTTTTGTTTTTTGAATGTTTATATCCAGTCCATATTCATTACTTGATTTATTGACTTGATCTATTAGTCTTTGTAGTTCATGTTCACTTTCTGCTAAAAGAACAGTGTCATCTGCATATCTAATGTTGTTTATTATTTTCCCATTGATCTTGAGTCCTGGTATTTCTTCTATATTTTTAAAGATATTCTCTGTGTAGATATTAAATAGACTTGGTGATAAAATGCATCCTTGTCTTACCCCTCTTCTTATTTCTATGTACGGTGAGTAGCTGTTTTCACACCTTATTGATGCAGTTTGTTCCCAATATATATTTCTAATCAGTCTGATGTCTTTTCCATCTATGCCTATTTCTTGAAGACATTTGATTAATTTTTCATGTTGGACTCTGTCAAAGGCCTTGCTGTAGTCTATGAAGCAAATATAGATACTTTTTTGGACTTCTATATATTTATCTATCACTAGCCGGATACTCAGTATAGCTTCTCTGGTTCCTTTGTTTTTCCTAAAACCGAATTGTTCTTCACCGACCTCCATGTCTATCTTGTTCTTAATTCTTTCATGTATTATCTTGAGAAGTATTTTAGTTAGATTGCTCATTAGACTTATTGTTCTATATTCTGTACAGTCCACAGCCCTGGGCTTCTTAGGTAGTGGTATGAATATTGATGATGTTAGGTCTTTAGGTATATGTCCTGTTTCGTATATGTCATTGCAAATTTCTGTGATAGTATCTACACCAAATTCATTTAGAGTTTTTATTATGTCTGCTGTTATGTTGTCAGAGCCTGCAGCTTTTCCACATTTTATTGAATTTATTGCATGTTCTACTTCTCATTTCAGTATTGCTGGTCCATCATTGTTGTGTATTGTTGGTTTTTTGTTCCGTTGGTCGTCAAACAGTTCTGTTACATAATCTGCCCATCTTGTGAGTGCTTCTGTTTTATCAAATATTATTTTACCATTTTTATCTTTAATGCAGCCACCCCCATTTATAGGTTTTTTCTTATTTGTGATCAGTCTTATCTCCTTATGCATTAATTTTGTCTTCTGTTGTATGGACATCTCCTCTATTTCATTGCATTTTGTTTCTAGCCATTGTTTTTTCGCTGTTCTGCACATGTTACGTATCTCCTTGTCTATACTTGAGTATTTTGGTGTATTTTTAGCTTTCTTTCTGTCATTTTCTCTAATATTTCATCTGTCATCCATGTTTGTTTGTTCTTGGTATTTCTTGTTGGTAAATTTTTACTTGATGTTTGAATACTTTTCTTTAGGCTTTCCCATTTATTGTCTATTTTCTCTTCTGGATTTTTCCTTCTGTATTGTTCCATGCATTCTATCATTAGATGTTCATATCTATTCCTTACATCTACAAGGTATTTTTGTTGTATGTCTGGTTGTTTTAGTGCTGATGCGTCTATCTGTGGTTCTTGGATTCCTCTATTTACTATCTTTTTAAGTTTGACATTTATTTTGCACATCACTGGATTATGGTCAGAGTTGATATCTGCACCTGGGTATGTTTTGATGTCTTTGACACTATTTCTAAATCTATTGTTAATCATAATGTAATCTATGTGGTTCCTCTTTCTGTCTCCAGGACTTTTCCATGTATATAATCTTCTATTTTCCTGTTGAAAGAATGTATTACATATGATCATATTGTTCTCCTCACAGAACTGTATAAGTCTTTCTCCTCTGTCATTTCTTGTCCCTAGTCCGAATTGCCCTACAATGTTCTTATGTCTTCCTTTTCCTATTTTTGCATTCATGTCTCCCATGACTATTAAAATGTCTGTTGATTTTACTGGTTTGAGTAGTTGTTGTAGATCTTCGTAGTACTGTTCTATTTCTTCTTCAGTGTAATCTGTAGTCGGTGCATAAGTTTGTATAATGGCCAGATCAAACGGTTTTGCTTTGATCTTTAGCAACATCATTCTGTCATTATATGTCCAGTACCCGCTGATATATTTTTCTATTTCTTTCCTGATCAGTATTCCTACCCCTCGTTCATGGTAATCTCCTCCTGAATGTATAAAACTAAAATTTTCTTTTCTTGTGTACCCAGCATCTTTCCATCTTGTCTCTGCTATTCCTAGAATATCTACATCTAATGATTCTGCCTCTAATATTAAATTTTCTAGCTTTCCTGATTGGTGTAGTGTTCTGACATTCCATGTTCCTATTCTAATATGTTGTGTCCTAAACTTTAGATGTCGTTCATCCGTTGCTTGACTTTGTGGTGTACGTGGTAAGGTCCCAGTCTTTTCCACGGTGGCCAGCCAATATTCATTATTATGCCCAGAACTTGCCTCTTGTGCGCCACACACTTTGCTGTTTCGCCGTTTGAGCCGTTGATCCATTTGGATTCCTCCGCCTCGCGTGCCGTCACAGACTTTTTGTCTAGGGATGGACATTCCCTATTGTTGACTTACGGTTGTCTCTTTGAGAAGAAATTCTACGCTGTGAACGTAGCCATTAACTGGAGTAGTCGAGACGCCATTTTTTGTCTCTATCGAAGATAGGGAGTTCGCGAGTCGGAACAACTTGAATGAAATACACTCCACCTATAATCGTTTAAGAACAAAAAACACAGATCCTACAGGTTGGAACTAAATTTGGCATCACACTGTCACCAGTAATACGCTAACCACACCATCGAAATTCGCGTAATCCAGAAAACACAAATGTAAACATGGAAACACGTCGTCACATTACGGCAACCGGAAGAATAGCATACCTGAAAATTAATACCGTTGCCCTACAGGGGGCAAAGAATACCAAGTATGTTCTCTTCCATGCATGTCATGAGAGATAACTAAGGAGATTTTTGGGGGGTGGAGTTAGCTCTCCATCTCAAATAGCGTCAAAGTGTCTCACAAGCCATGCTGAGGTCGAATTGGTCATACCAAAAATTGCAGACATCGCAACTAAGCTGTAAACTATGACACAACGGATTCGTTCTTCAGACTACAGCCTGCGAAATACAGGAGCTTGAGAACAAAAGCAGAAAATGAAGAAAATTACCAGCAAAAAAATGGGGTTGATAGCTAAAAAAACAAACTGTGAACACTGCATTTTCCCAGTTCAGGCGTTGCAGGGAGGGGATTGAATAGCTGTGTGATAAAGGCCGCATGCTCTTGCTGTCGCCACGTCATGTACAAGGTGAATTTTTAAATTTACCCTCCGACAGAAAAAAAACCCAGTCCTTACCCGGGATCTAACTTTAGACCTCACTCGTGTGAGACTAGCGTTCTAACCTCTCGGCCATGCGCAGCACAAGCTAAGGACGTAGGGATGAATAAAATCCTCATTATGGTAATTAATAATGTCTTTAACCACCGACATTAGTCCAGTTGCTTATATTAATGATATTTGTAAATAATTTGGAGATTTATTTGGCTTAGGCGCAGCACACCAGTGATTTAGATTAAGTAGTAACAAATGTGGTTGTCTGCATTAAATATGGAGTATTGTATAAGTGTCGACGTGCTTTCCTGCCAGGGGTCGCGACTAGTTTTCAATTACAAGACAGGAAACAACCATTGTTTGAGGTCAACCATCTAAAGCAAGTCGTCTGGCGTGCCAGTGAAATTGTGAGGTCTGAGAAATAGGCTGGTATCACAAGTTATCTCGGCATTCTTGGTCTGAACACAGACT